>CAIGQS010000016.1:329298-356837 GCA_903798195.1 Danio kyathit
CTTTTAAAAACAATATTCTCTGTTTCCAAAAACATAATCTTTTTTCCATTTTATTTATAAGTTCATCCCAAATGATTTCTCTAGTTTTCATTTCATCATATCCCAGTGTAATGCCTAAGATCTTTATGTAATTGTTTTGTTCTTTAAATTTCCAATTTCCTTGTGGAGCTTCTATTTTTCCAATCTTAATATATTCAGTTTTTTCTTCATTTACTTTTGCTCCCGAGCCTCGACAATATTTATCAAATATTTCCATAGTTTTACCAACACTATTAAAATCTTTTAAAAATAGAGTGGTATCATCAGCATACTGAAAAATTTTCTGTTCTGTTCCATTGATTTCTATTTTGAACCCTTTAATTTGCTTTTCTCCATTTATAGCTAAGCCTAATGGTTCAGCAACTAAGGTGTACAATAATGCTGATAAAGGGCATCCTTGTCTTATAGATCTAGAAATTTCAATATAGTCTGTTAAAAATCCATTTATTTTAAAACAACTAAAAATATCTGTATAAAAACATTTTATCCACCCAACGAAATTCTCCCCAAAGCCAAATTTCTGGATTAAGTCAAATAAATAGCTATGCTCAACTCTATCAAAAGCCTTCTCTAGATCTATGCTGAATAAAAATGCTTCATCCTTTTTTTCTTTTATGTACCAGATTAAATCTCTGATACTTGTTACTGTGTCTGCTATGTCTCTGCCTATTACACCATAAGCCTGATTAGTAGTAATAAGAGTGGGAACCACCGTTTTAAGTCTGTTTGCTAAAATCTTTGCTAATATTTTATAATCTGTATTAAGCATGCTTAAAGGTCTATAATTCCGCAAATCATCTTTATCACCTTTATTTTTATAAATTATTTTAATCATTCCTTTCTTCATACTCTCACTCAACTGTCCTTTTTTAAATATAGCAATAAAAAGATCTTTTAAGATTGGAATTAAAACATCTTTAAAAGTCTTATAAAATTCGGATGATAAACCATCTAAACCAGGGCTTTTCCCATTACTTAATTGTGTTATAGCTTCATTTATCTCATCTTCAGTTATATCACTATCACACAGTTTTTTATCCTCTTCGCTTACTTTAACCTGTATTTGATTTAATAAAAAATCCTTATCTTCTTCATGAACTCCTTTTCCCTTAAACAAAACTCCATAGAAATCTTTAACTGCTCTTAAAATACTTTCTTTATCGTTTACATTTTTCTCTTTGGTTGAGACGTTCTTTATCAAATCTGCTTTTTGTCGTGTTTTTTCTAAATCATAAAAGAACTTTGTACTTCTTTCTCCTTCCACTGTATTTTTCATCTTACTTCTTATTCTAGCTCCCATGCATTTTTCCTCTTCTACTTTTTTCAGTTTCTCTTCTAATATCACTATTCTGCTAATATCCACATTTCCTTCTGTTATCTTTTCCATTTCATTCTCCCATTCTTTGTTTAATTGTCTTTCTTTAGCTCGTTTAGCTTTCTGCATTTTCTTTGAACATTCTATTGAAAATCTTTTGGCCTCTAGTTTTACATTGTCCCACCACACACTTATTTCTTCATCATATAACTCATCATTTACACTATTAATAATAATATTTTCCATTTCAATTTTATAAAAATCATTCTTTAAAAGCTCTGTATTAAAAACCCACACACCTGGTCCTCTTTCAACTCCACTGAAATCCATCATTACATACAAAAAATCATGGTCACTACAACTACAAATCTTGTAAAAAATCTTTGAAATAAAAGATTCTAATGTTCTTGTACATAAAACATAGTCTAATCTACTTTGTTTTAAAACTGTATTCACCCACTGCCTTCTTGAGTATTCTCTTTTAGCTCTGTTTCTCTCTCTCCATACATCTACATATTTATGTTTTTCCATCATATATTTCAGTTCTTTTCTTCCAACATCTGCTCTATAAACCATATAATCGTCTACATCTATCCTTTCTAAAACAGTATTAAAATCTCCTAAAACAATAACATTATTCCATCCACTCATTAAAACACTTAGGTCTTTAAAAAAAGTAACTCTTTCCAAGTCTTCATTTGGAGCATGTATGTTACATATTGTTATTTCTTCACCCTTATTTATAATTTTAACAGTTAAAATCCTTCCACATGTATCTTTAAATAAAACATCAAATGAGTATCCTATTCCCCTTCTAATTAGTATTGCCATGCCTTTTTTCTTATTTGGGTCATTGTTGTACAATATTTCCCCATCCCAACATTTTTTAAAATCATTAATATTTTTTTCATTCCAACCAGTCTCTTGTATACATATTATATCACATTTTTTTGTTAAAGCAATTACATTTTCAAACTTCAATTTAGATGACAGCCCTCTTACATTAATTGAAACCAAACATAAGTTGTTCATTAGAAATATAAAAGAAAACAAGCCATCCAAACAAAAGAAAATCCAAATCAAAAAACCCATCAGTCATTTATAGTCTTTTTTATGATCTAAAATTTTAGATCAGTTCTGTCAGTCTTTAGTTTTGCTTTTGCTTCTTTTCGTAATTTTTGTTTCTTAAGCACTTGCTGAATATTTATTTGTACAGTTTTTCTGCGCCTTCTGTTTATGCTGTCTATTGTTCTGTCTTTAGTCCCAATATTCATTTCATCTTCATCATCTTCGCTTACCTCTTCTTCATATCTGCTTTCTGTAATTTCACCTGCTGCTCCTTATTCTTTTTCCATGTCCTGTCCATTGTCTTTCTTTAGATGTTGTGTCTCAGTCTCTACTGTATCTCCTTCATCCTCTTCACTCATGGCTTTCTTTAGATGTTGTGTCTCAGTCTCTGCTGTATCTCCTTCATCCTCTTCACTCATGGCCTGCTCCTCTTCTTGTTCATTTAAACCATCCAGTGTTAATTCCTGTGCTTCATCTTCTCTTTCTTCATTGCTTGATTTCTCCATTTGTTGATGTATTTCCATTTCTCCATTCTCTTCCTCATCCGATTCACATCTGCACCACAATGTTGTCTTTCCGCAGCCTTGGCACCGTGGGGCTTTACAGTCCCGCGCAAAATGCCCCTGCTCCAGACATTCTCTACACACAAACTGTGGGCAGTCTTTTTTTTCATGTTCAGTACTTCCACATATTCTGCATGTTTTTATCTGCTGATCATGTATCACTCTAAAATACTTTGGTCCTTCTTCTGTATCAAATTTGACATTGTATGGAAGAGTCATGACTTCTTTCGGAAATCTCACCCTGATAAACCTTGTTCCATCTGCCACAGTTGTTCCTGGATGATATCTTCTTCTCAGTGGGAGAGTTGGAGAAACTCCCCAGTCCACCAGCTTTTGGATGATTTCACTATCCTGAATATAGTTGGGTAAATTTAAAAAAGAGACCATTCTCTCAGTTGCGCAGAGTTTTGATATTTCACAAAGTTGTTGGTTAATCATTAGTCCATCCATTAAATGATCACAGTCCGTTTCATTTTCCATAGTTAGTTCATAGTCAAAATTAGATTTTTTCCTCAGTCCAAACAATTTTCCAATTCCAGTCTTTTCTTCCACAGCCTTTATAATCATAATTACTGTCATATTTTCAGGATCTTTCACAGTCATTGTCAAAGTTGTTTCTTTTTTATATTGTCTCTGAAATCTAGCTTGACTTTTCAGTTTGTTTATCATCTCATTTCTTTGACTTGTTTGTTGTCTGTTTTCCAATCGTTCAGAAATTGCTTTACCTTTAGTTTGTTGTGACTCTCCACTTCCTCCTCTGCTTGTCTCTGATCTATTTTTCCTCCTTCTTGCCACAACAGTTGCCCATGTGTCATTGTTGTCATTCTCGTTGTTAGAATCCAGTGCATTGCTAACTTCATAAGTAGCTTTGTCCATGCTGCCGTAGTCCATATTTAGTTCTTGTTCCTTTACCGAAGTATCCATCCTTTCAAAAGGTTTAAACCCCAAACAGGTAATACTGTCTGGGGTTTAATTGAAACTAAACAAAATTTGAAAAATTTATTTCTAGCAAAATAACTAAAAGGAAACAATAAAGAAAATCAAAATGGGAGAGCCTTTCTCTCCCTACTGCCACCTCACACTTCCTTGAAAGCAATGACTCAGTCAAACTCAAGGGGGCGTGCTCAGGGTGGTATGGCCGTAAGCGACAGCTGCGGTCAAGATCTGGTTATTTAAACGAGGCACAGCACCAGGACCCGACAGCAGTTTAGCTCGCATTGACACAGCTCCGACAGAAACAACCCCCTTGTCCCGTCAATTGTTCACGCATGGGTTTATTTGTCCCACCCCTCCCAAATAAAACGAGTACGATAAACAACTCTAGCACCAGAACTGTGACTCTGGGAAGTGTATTAGCTGTCAAATGAAGAAATTAAATAAGCTTACGGCACCTGGTATTCCCAGGTAGTCTCCCATCCAAGTACTAACCAGGCCCAACCCTGTTTTACTTCTGAGTTCAAACGAGATCAGGTATGTGTAGGGTGATATGGCCGTAAGCGACAGCTGCGGTCAAGATCTGGTTATTTAAACGAGGCACAGCACCAGGACCCGACAGCAGTTTAGCTCGCATTGACACAGCTCCGACAGAAACAACGCCCTTGTCCCGTCAATTGTTCACGCATGGGTTTATTTGTCCCACCCCTCCCAAATAAAACGAGTACGATAAACAACTCTAGCACCAGAACTGTGACTCTGGGAAGTGTATTAGCTGTCAAATGAAGAAATTAAATAAGCTTACGGCACCTGGTATTCCCAGGCAGTCTCCCATCCAAGTACTAACCAGGCTCAACCCTGTTTTACTTCTGAGTTCAAACGAGATCAGGTATATGCAGGGTGATATGGCCGTAAGCGACAGCCTGCTGTCAAGATCTGGTTATTTAAAAGAAGCACAGCACCGGGCCCGACCGCAGCTTAGCTCGCATTGACACAGCTCCGACAGAAACAACGCCCTTGTCCCGTCAATTGTGCACCTATGGGTTTTATTTGTCCCACCCCTCCCAAATAAAATGAGTACGATAAACAACACTAGCACGAGAACTGTCACCCGGGGAAGTGTATTAGCTGTCAAATGAAGAAATTAAATAAGCTTACAGCACCTGGTATTCCCAGGCAGTCTCCCATCCAAGTACTAACCAGGCTCAACCCTGTTTTACTTCTGAGTTCAAACGAGATCAGGTATGTGCAGGGTGATATGGCCGTAAGCGACAGCTGCTGTCAAGAGCTGGTTATTTAAAAGAGGCGCAAGATATGTCCGGTTCACAGTTCTTTAAAATCTCACAGTCTCAGAATCGACTAAGTCCGTTTGGGGGATGGTGGGTCTGACCGGCGGTGTCTCTGAATCGACTAAGTCCGTTTGGGGGATGGTGGGTCTGACTGGCGGGAACGACATGAAGACTTCCACCGGTAGAGTTGTTTAGACCAGGCCCAAGCATGCCAGGCCATGCCCGATGGGAGACCACCTTTCCCGGACGTCCCGCACCTGGAGGTACGTGCCCGACCCCAGTTGCCTCTGACCTGCCATTGTGTTTTCGGAGAAGGTGCAAAAGAGTGGACTTAGGTTTTGACGGCTTTGTGGTTCAACAAACCAGGGGGTCTCTGGCGATGTCTGCTGCCGGGTAAGAGTCTCCGTCTCCCGCAAGCTAAGTGCAGGGCAAATACGGAAGCCTTACATGAACTGTTGGCAGAACTACGTGTCGTTGATGCACCTCAGCCACCTCGAAAACTGAACCGCGTCAGGAGGTGGAACTGGGCAGGGCTGGTGCACCAGAGCCAGGTGGGTCACCAACGGTACGTATGCCTGGCGTGTGCAGTTGGCAGAGTCTGTGTTCCCGGGCTTAATTGTGGGGTGCCCGGGCACTGCTGGAGAACAGGTGTCAATCCAGGGCCCCTGCGGAGCCGGAGCTTGCCCCGGAAAGGGCCATAGTCTCCGGGCAGAGTGGGTCTGGCTTTGGGGGCTGGGGGTTAGTGGTAGGAAATAGTCCCAGGGCCTGCGGTGGTGCAGTTTGGGCCGGGAAAGGGCGATGATCTCCGGGCAGAGTGGCTCTGGCTTTGGGGGCTGGGGGTTATGGTAGGAAACGTGAGCCGGGGAAGTGTATTAGCTGTCAAATGAAGAAATTAAATAAGCTTACAGCACCTGGTATTCCCAGGCAGTCTCCCATCCAAGTACTAACCAGGCCCAACCCTGTTTTACTTCTGAGTTCAAACGAGATCAGGTATGTGCAGGGTGATATGGCCGTAAGCGACAGCTGCGGTCAAGATCTGGTTATTTAAACGAGGCACAGCACCAGGACCCGACAGCAGTTTAGCTCGCATTGACACAGCTCCGACAGAAACAACGCCCTTGTCCCGTCAATTGTTCACGCATGGGTTTATTTGTCCCACCCCTCCCAAATAAAATGAGTACGATAAACAACACTAGCACCAGAACTGTCACCCGGGGAAGTGTATTAGCTGTCAAATGAAGAAATTAAATAAGCTTACAGCACCTGGTATTCCCAGGCAGTCTCCCATCCAAGTACTAAGCAGGCTCAACCCTGTTTTACTTCTGAGTTCAAACGAGATCAGGTATGTGCAGGGTGATATGGCCGTAAGCGACAGCTGCTGTCAAGAGCTGGTTATTTAAAAGAGGCGCAAGATATGTCCGGTTCACAGTTCTTTAAAATCTCACAGTCTCAGAATCGACTAAGTCCGTTTGGGGGATGGTGGGTCTGACCGGCGGTGTCTCTGAATCGACTAAGTCCGTTTGGGGGATGGTGGGTCTGACTGGCGGGAACGACATGAAGACTTCCACCGGTAGAGTTGTTTAGACCAGGCCCAAGCATGCCAGGCCATGCCCGATGGGAGACCACCTTTCCCGGACGTCCCGCACCTGGAGGTACGTGCCCGACCCCAGTTGCCTCTGACCTGCCATTGTGTTTTCGGAGAAGGTGCAAAAGAGTGGACTTAGGTTTTGACGGCTTTGTGGTTCAACAAACCAGGGGGTCTCTGGCGATGTCTGCTGCCGGGTAAGAGTCTCCGTCTCCCGCAAGCTAAGTGCAGGGCAAATACGGAAGCCTTACATGAACTGTTGGCAGAACTACGTGTCGTTGATGCACCTCAGCCACCTCGAAAACTGAACCGCGTCAGGAGGTGGAACTGGGCAGGGCTGGTGCACCAGAGCCAGGTGGGTCACCAACGGTACGTATGCCTGGCGTGTGCAGTTGGCAGAGTCTGTGTTCCCGGGCTTAATTGTGGGGTGCCCGGGCACTGCTGGAGAACAGGTGTCAATCCAGGGCCCCTGCGGAGCCGGAGCTTGCCCCGGAAAGGGCCGTAGTCTCCGGGCAGAGTGGGTCTGGCTTTGGGGGCTGGGGGTTAGGGTAGGAAATAGTCCCAGGGCCGGCGGTGGTGCAGTTTGGGCCGGGAAAGGGCGATGATCTCCGGGCAGAGTGGCTCTGGCTTTGGGGGCTGGGGGTTATGGTAGGAAACGTGAGCCGGGGAAGTGTATTAGCTGTCAAATGAAGAAATTAAATAAGCTTACGGCACCTGGTATTCCCAGGCAGTCTCCCATCCAAGTACTAACCAGGCCCAACCCTGTTTTACTTCTGAGTTCAAACGAGATCAGGTATGTGCAGGGTGATATGGCCGTAAGCGACAGCTGCGGTCAAGATCTGGTTATTTAAACGAGGCACAGCACCAGGACCCGACAGCAGTTTAGCTCGCATTGACACAGCTCCGACAGAAACAACGCCCTTGTCCCGTCAATTGTTCACGCATGGGTTTATTTGTCCCACCCCTCCCAAATAAAATGAGTACGATAAACAACACTAGCACCAGAACTGTGACTCTGGGAAGTGTATTAGCTGTCAAATGAAGAAATTAAATAAGCTTACGGCACCTGGTATTCCCAGGCAGTCTCCCATCCAAGTACTAACCAGGCTCAACCCTGTTTTACTTCTGAGTTCAAACGAGATCAGGTATATGCAGGGTGATATGGCCGTAAGCGACAGCCGCTGTCAAGATCTGGTTATTTAAAAGAAGCACAGCACCGGGCCCGACCGCAGCTTAGCTCGCATTGACACAGCTCCGACAGAAACAACGCCCTTGTCCCGTCAATTGTTCACGCATGGGTTTATTTGTCCCACCCCTCCCAAATAAAATGAGTACGATAAACAACACTAGCACCAGAACTGTGACCCGGGGAAGTGTATCAGCTGTCAAATGAAGAAATTAAATAAGCTTACGGCACCTGGTATTCCCAGGCAGTCTCCCATCCAAGTACTAACCAGGCCCAACCCTGTTTTACTTCTGAGTTCAAACGAGATCAGGTATGTGCAGGGTGATATGGCCGTAAGCGACAGCTGCGGTCAAGATCTGGTTATTTAAACGAGGCACAGCACCAGGACCCGACAGCAGTTTAGCTCGCATTGACACAGCTCCGACAGAAACAACCCCCTTGTCCCGTCAATTGTTCACGCATGGGTTTATTTGTCCCACCCCTCCCAAATAAAACGAGTACGATAAACAACTCTAGCACCAGAACTGTGACTCTGGGAAGTGTATTAGCTGTCAAATGAAGAAATTAAATAAGCTTACGGCACCTGGTATTCCCAGGCAGTCTCCCATCCAAGTACTAACCAGGCCCAACCCTGTTTTACTTCTGAGTTCAAACGAGATCAGGTATGTGTAGGGTGATATGGCCGTAAGCGACAGCTGCGGTCAAGATCTGGTTATTTAAACGAGGCACAGCACCAGGACCCGACAGCAGTTTAGCTCGCATTGACACAGCTCCGACAGAAACAACCCCCTTGTCCCGTCAATTGTTCACGCATGGGTTTATTTGTCCCACCCCTCCCAAATAAAACGAGTACGATAAACAACTCTAGCACCAGAACTGTGACTCTGGGAAGTGTATTAGCTGTCAAATGAAGAAATTAAATAAGCTTACGGCACCTGGTATTCCCAGGCAGTCTCCCATCCAAGTACTAACCAGGCTCAACCCTGTTTTACTTCTGAGTTCAAACGAGATCAGGTATATGCAGGGTGATATGGCCGTAAGCGACAGCCGCTGTCAAGATCTGGTTATTTAAAAGAAGCACAGCACCGGGCCCGACCGCAGCTTAGCTCGCATTGACACAGCTCCGACAGAAACAACGCCCTTGTCCCGTCAATTGTGCACCTATGGGTTTTATTTGTCCCACCCCTCCCAAATAAAATGAGTACGATAAACAACACTAGCACGAGAACTGTCACCCGGGGAAGTGTATTAGCTGTCAAATGAAGAAATTAAATAAGCTTACAGCACCTGGTATTCCCAGGCAGTCTCCCATCCAAGTACTAAGCAGGCTCAACCCTGTTTTACTTCTGAGTTCAAACGAGATCAGGTATGTGCAGGGTGATATGGCCGTAAGCGACAGCTGCTGTCAAGAGCTGGTTATTTAAAAGAGGCGCAAGATATGTCCGGTTCACAGTTCTTTAAAATCTCACAGTCTCAGAATCGACTAAGTCCGTTTGGGGGATGGTGGGTCTGACCGGCGGTGTCTCTGAATCGACTAAGTCCGTTTGGGGGATGGTGGGTCTGACTGGCGGGAACGACATGAAGACTTCCACCGGTAGAGTTGTTTAGACCAGGCCCAAGCATGCCAGGCCATGCCCGATGGGAGACCACCTTTCCCGGACGTCCCGCACCTGGAGGTACGTGCCCGACCCCAGTTGCCTCTGACCTGCCATTGTGTTTTCGGAGAAGGTGCAAAAGAGTGGACTTAGGTTTTGACGGCTTTGTGGTTCAACAAACCAGGGGGTCTCTGGCGATGTCTGCTGCCGGGTAAGAGTCTCCGTCTCCCGCAAGCTAAGTGCAGGGCAAATACGGAAGCCTTACATGAACTGTTGGCAGAACTACGTGTCGTTGATGCACCTCAGCCACCTCGAAAACTGAACCGCGTCAGGAGGTGGAACTGGGCAGGGCTGGTGCACCAGAGCCAGGTGGGTCACCAACGGTACGTATGCCTGGCGTGTGCAGTTGGCAGAGTCTGTGTTCCCGGGCTTAATTGTGGGGTGCCCGGGCACTGCTGGAGAACAGGTGTCAATCCAGGGCCCCTGCGGAGCCGGAGCTTGCCCCGGAAAGGGCCATAGTCTCCGGGCAGAGTGGGTCTGGCTTTGGGGGCTGGGGGTTAGGGTAGGAAATAGTCCCAGGGCCGGCGGTGGTGCAGTTTGGGCCGGGAAAGGGCGATGATCTCCGGGCAGAGTGGCTCTGGCTTTGGGGGCTGGGGGTTATGGTAGGAAACGTGAGCCGGGGAAGTGTATTAGCTGTCAAATGAAGAAATTAAATAAGCTTACGGCACCTGGTATTCCCAGGCAGTCTCCCATCCAAGTACTAACCAGGCCCAACCCTGTTTTACTTCTGAGTTCAAACGAGATCAGGTATGTGCAGGGTGATATGGCCGTAAGCGACAGCTGCGGTCAAGATCTGGTTATTTAAACGAGGCACAGCACCAGGACCCGACAGCAGTTTAGCTCGCATTGACACAGCTCCGACAGAAACAACGCCCTTGTCCCGTCAATTGTTCACGCATGGGTTTATTTGTCCCACCCCTCCCAAATAAAATGAGTACGATAAACAACACTAGCACCAGAACTGTGACTCTGGGAAGTGTATTAGCTGTCAAATGAAGAAATTAAATAAGCTTACGGCACCTGGTATTCCCAGGCAGTCTCCCATCCAAGTACTAACCAGGCTCAACCCTGTTTTACTTCTGAGTTCAAACGAGATCAGGTATATGCAGGGTGATATGGCCGTAAGCGACAGCCGCTGTCAAGATCTGGTTATTTAAAAGAAGCACAGCACCGGGCCCGACCGCAGCTTAGCTCGCATTGACACAGCTCCGACAGAAACAACGCCCTTGTCCCGTCAATTGTGCACCTATGGGTTTATTTGTCCCACCCCTCCCAAATAAAATGAGTACGATAAACAACACTAGCACGAGAACTGTCACCCGGGGAAGTGTATTAGCTGTCAAATGAAGAAATTAAATAAGCTTACAGCACCTGGTATTCCCAGGCAGTCTCCCATCCAAGTACTAACCAGGCTCAACCCTGTTTTACTTCTGAGTTCAAACGAGATCAGGTATGTGCAGGGTGATATGGCCGTAAGCGACAGCTGCTGTCAAGAGCTGGTTATTTAAAAGAGGCGCAAGATATGTCCGGTTCACAGTTCTTTAAAATCTCACAGTCTCAGAATCGACTAAGTCCGTTTGGGGGATGGTGGGTCTGACCGGCGGTGTCTCTGAATCGACTAAGTCCGTTTGGGGGATGGTGGGTCTGACTGGCGGGAACGACATGAAGACTTCCACCGGTAGAGTTGTTTAGACCAGGCCCAAGCATGCCAGGCCATGCCCGATGGGAGACCACCTTTCCCGGACGTCCCGCACCTGGAGGTACGTGCCCGACCCCAGTTGCCTCTGACCTGCCATTGTGTTTTCGGAGAAGGTGCAAAAGAGTGGACTTAGGTTTTGACGGCTTTGTGGTTCAACAAACCAGGGGGTCTCTGGCGATGTCTGCTGCCGGGTAAGAGTCTCCGTCTCCCGCAAGCTAAGCGCAGGGCAAATACGGAAGCCTTACATGAACTGTTGGCAGAACTACGTGTCGTTGATGCACCTCAGCCACCTCGAAAACTGAACCGCGTCAGGAGGTGGAACTGGGCAGGGCTGGTGCACCAGAGCCAGGTGGGTCACCAACGGTACGTATGCCTGGCGTGTGCAGTTGGCAGAGTCTGTGTTCCCGGGCTTAATTGTGGGGTGCCCGGGCACTGCTGGAGAACAGGTGTCAATCCAGGGCCCCTGCGGAGCCGGAGCTTGCCCCGGAAAGGGCCATAGTCTCCGGGCAGAGTGGGTCTGGCTTTGGGGGCTGGGGGTTATGGTAGGAAATAGTCCCAGGGCCGGCGGTGGTGCAGTTTGGGCCGGGAAAGGGCGATGATCTCCGGGCAGAGTGGCTCTGGCTTTGGGGGCTGGGGGTTATGGTAGGAAACGTGAGCCGGGGAAGTGTATTAGCTGTCAAAGGAAGAAATTAAATAAGCTTACAGCACCTGGTATTCCCAGGCAGTCTCCCATCCAAGTACTAACCAGGCCCAACCCTGTTTTACTTCTGAGTTCAAACGAGATTTTTTTTTTTTTTTTTTTTTTTTTTTTTTTTTATTTGAAAAATTATTCAAATTCTACAATACATACATTTAAAAAAACATATTTAAAACATCAGTTCAGAAGCATATCAAAACGTCATTTCCAATCATTCCCTAATACGTTTTCAAAATAGGAAACCAACAATTATAATCATTCTGGTAAATCTATTTTCAAACCATCTATAGTGTACACAATATAAGGATTACTCAACATAAAAGTTTTGTAAAATACAGTCTCTTTCTCCTCCATTCTAAAATATTCTTCCAAAGTTTTAATATATTTTTCAAGTTTTCCTTTATACATTTTCCATAACTCTATTTTAGCATGTTTATTTTTAACAATGTTTCTCCTTTCCCAAATAACATTTCTTGCAATTGATAGAAACAAATTGGCAACCCTTGTTTTACTTCCATTAAAACCAAACAAAAATATTTTAAACCATTCTGTCTCCTCCTCAATTTGCTCTGTCTTTTGTGGCATCATTTGTTTCATCATTTCTTTTAACTTTGCCATAAATGTACTTAATTCAACACATTTTAAAAACAAATGCATAATACCTTCATTTTCCATTCCACATATTTTGCATAATGCATTCTCACTACTTCCAATTTGTGCCAGTTTTGTTTCAGTGAAAATAACATTATGTCGGATAAAATAATCCAAAGTTTCAATTTTTGCGTCTAAATACTTCCATTTTAAATTCTTCCAGATTCCCTCTTCATCTATTTCCACAAAGATTTTTTTCCAAAATTGTTCTGAAACTGGTCTTTTACACACTTTGTTTCTGAAACAAATGTAGAAGTTTTTGAGAACACATTCTTGAAAGTCTTTCTCCTTTTCCTTTAAAAATACTTTCACGTTATCATTTCTTTCATTATTTTGTTCAATTTTTTCTATCCATTCTTTAGGTATTGCACTTTTGACTATTTCAAATTGATTTACCAAAGTTTCTCTTTTGATATCTTTCCCAATCTCTTCCATGGCGTCCACAATTACTTGGCTTGGTAAAAACCCTTCTTTAATCTCATATAAAACATCCTTAACCTGGCATAGACCCGCTTCCAACCAATATTTAAAATATATTTCTTTCTCTTCTTTTAAAATATTAGCATTTAAAAACAAAGGTTGATTCAGTAACATTTTCCTCCCTTCAGGTTTAAAATCAACATGTCTTAAAAACTCACTCCATGCTTGTAAAACTTCTTTATAAAAATCAGGAATCCCAGTCATCATGCTTTGCTTCAGTTTCATCCATAAAATATCATCATTCATATTAAAACCCCCCGCATTTGTTAAGATAAAACCTCATTACATGTTTCCATTCTGCTTTAAAATCCTTATTTAAATACCTTTTTATCACTTTGACTCTCATGCTTTTCTTTCTTGTCTCTGGGTCTATCAATCCCAACCCCCCGTCATCTGTTGCTCCAATTAATACATTATATCCGATTCTTGGTGGTTTTCCTTCCCAGATAAAATTTAACAAACTTTTTTTAATTCTCTGCACATGCCTGTGTTCCATAGGGGTCACTCCTAACACATACCACATTTTTGACAACATCAACATATTTACTATTAAAACTTTTCCTTTCAAATTTACTCTTCTTTGTTTCCACCATTCTAATCTCCTTTCCATTCCTCCAATAATTTCATCCCACATTTTCTCCGTATCTCTTTGTTCATTTTCTCCAAAGGTTATCCCTAAAATCTTTATTTTTTGCTGGTCTTTAAAATTAAAAGCATCAGGTAGAATACATGCATTTCCTATTCTCATGATCTCAGTTTTTTCCATATTTACTTTAGCACCTGATCCATTACAATATCTTTCAATGATTTTCATTGCATTTATCACACTTTGCATATCTTTTAGAATCAATGTCGTATCGTCTGCATACTGATAAATTTTCTGTTCTTCTTCCATTTCTACAATTTTAATTCCATGTATTCCTTTATCTCTCATTATAGCTGAACCCAGAGCTTCAGTCACTAGACTGTACAGCTGTGCAGAGAGTGGACACCCCTGTTTTATGGATCTTGTTACATTAAAACAATCTGTGATAAATCCGTTAACTTTAATACGACTAATTGCTCCATTGTATAAACACTTTATCCATCTTAAAAACTTATTCCCAAAACCAACCTTTTTTAAAACCTCAAATAGAAAATTGTGTTCAACCCTGTCAAATGCTTTCTCAAAATCTACACTTATTACATATCCATTTTTTCCCTTTTCTTTCATGTATTGTATTACATCTCTTATACTGCTAATTATGTCTGTGATATCTTTCCCTTTTACGCCATATGCCTGACTAGTTTTGATAATATGCGGTAAAACCTTTTTCAGTCTATTTGCTAAAACCTTGGCTAAAATCTTAAAATCTGTGTTTAGCATTGTTAGGGGTCTAAAATTCCTCAAATCATTTTTCTCACCTTTTTTCTTGTATATTAATTTCAGTAAACCAACTCTCATTAAATGTGTTGTTTCTTTCTTTTTAAAAACTTCCTCGAAGATTTCCTTTAAAATTGGTGCTAAAACATCCTTAAAAACTTTGTAAAATTCAGATACTAATCCGTCTAAACCTGGACTTTTCCCATTATTTAATTGCATTATAGATTCCTTGATTTCTTCTATTTGTATTTCTTCATCACACATATTTTTATCATCTTCTGTTACCTTTCCCTCAATTTGATCCAATAAAAATTGTTCTTCTTTTTTATTTATTTCACCTTTTTTAAAAAGGTTTTCATAAAAGTCCCTAACTTCCTTCAAAATATCCTGTGTTTCTTTTATTTTTTCCCCATTTTCTTTTTTTAATTCTCTTATAATTTCTCCTTTACCCTTACTTTTCTCTAAATTGAAAAAGAATTTTGTACATTTCTCTCCATCCACAATATATTTTGCTCTGCTTCTGACCATCGCACCTCTACATTTTCTTTCTTCTATGTTTCGTAATTCCTCCTCCAAAAAAAGCACTCTCTCTATGTCTACCTTTTCTTGATTTAAACTGTCATTTAATGTCTTTCTAACCTCTACTTCTTTATGTGTTTTTGCTTTTTGTATTAATTTACTCATTTTAATTGTATACTTTTTAATTTCATATTTTGTATTATCCCACCATATTCTTTTATCTTCATGATACATCTCATTTTGTATTTCAGTGTTTATTAAATCCACTATTGCCTTCCTATAAGGTTCTCCTTTTAAAATTTCTGTATTTAAAATCCATATCCCGTTTCCTCTTTCGGTCTCATTAAAATCTATCTGCATTAATAAAAACTTGTGATCGCTAAGCGTTGTTTCTTTAAAATAAACACTCTGTATAAAATCACCCAGTTTTTCCGTGCATAAAATAAAATCAATCCTACTTTGCTTTAAATTACCATCTACTAGTTGTCTCCTAGAATACTCTCTTTTTCCTTCATTCCTTACTCTCCATATGTCCACTACTTTGTGCTCTGCCATTAGTTTCTGCAACTCTTTTCTTCCACTGTCATACCTAAAAACCATGCCTTCCGCTAAATCAATTCTGTTAAAAACTGTGTTAAAATCTCCAATTAAAATAGTTTCTCCCCATAAAATCATTAGATCATTTATCCTGTTAAAAAAGTCCTTCTTTTCTTTTTCTGCTACTGGAGCATGAATGTTACATAATGTCATATTATTTTCTTTCATTCTAACAGCAAGGCATTTCCCCTCTTTATCATTGTATATTTCTTCTACATCATTCTTTATATCTTCTTTGACTAAAATAGCGACCCCTCTTCCCATCCTCCCATCACCATTGTTATAAAATATTTGCCCTCTCCATCTCCTTTTAACGTCTTCTATCATACCATCATTCCAATTTGTCTCTTGTATACAAATTAAGTTTTGTTTTTTACACAGTTCCTTTACCCTGTCAAATTTTTCAACATTCAAAAGACCTCTTGCATTAAAACTAACACAATTAAAAACCATTAAAAGAAAAGATAAAAATAATAAAAATAAATACTTAAAATACATTACTCATCTCCTTCTCCTTCCAAACTCCTTAACACATTGTACATATTGGCTTTAGTCTTTTTTCTAACGTTGTCCAAATTTGGTTTTACCTTCAGTGTTCTTCTTCTAAAATTCCCTTTCATGCTTCTGTCCATATTGTCCACCTTTGCATCTTCATATTCCATGTCTTTGTTTTGCTCAATTTTTTCCTGACCGTTTTCCTCCATGTCTGAAATCTCCATTTCCATCATTTGATTTCCTCCTTCCTTTGTTTCTCCGTCTTTATTAAAATCCACAACTTCTCCTGTGTTTTCCTTTAGTTGTTCTATTTCTCTTTGCTTTGTACTTTCTTCTTCCTGATCCCCTTCAAGCTGTGCACCTTCCTCCTTATTTCCTTCTTGCACCTGTCTGTCCACCTGTTCTTCTTTTTCTCCTTCCTCCCCTTCCATCCAACATTCACATTTATCTAAGAATTCTGCACACTCCGAGCATCTGACAGTAGTGCACGATCGTGCAAAATGTCCCCCTTCTCCGCATTTATAGCACTTGAAATTAGGACAGTCTTTCAGCAGATGATCCGGGCTCATGCACTGCCTACAAGTTTTAACCTGTCGACTGTGCATCACCCGAAAATGCTGTGTTCCTTCGGCTGTTTCTAGCCTAGTGCTATAGGGCAGTGATGCAACCTCCTTCGGGAACCTTACTTTTAGGAACCTCGTCCCATCTTCGATGTCAGTGCCCGGGTAGCATCTTCTTTTAATTTTTGTTAGTGGTTCAACACCCCATCCTTCCAATTTTTCTATAACTATACTGTTTTCCAGGTAGACAGGCAGGTGCAAGAAGGAAACTACATAATCTCGGTTATGCAAACTTTTAACTTCACAGTTCACTCCTTTAATTTTCAGTCCTTCTAAAAGTTTTTCACACTCCTCTTCTTTTTCCATTGTCAGTTCATATTCTTTGCCTTGTCTGGGTCTTAGCGCCAACATTTTCCCTTGTCCACATTTTTCCATTATCGCTTTAATAACATCCTCTGCCTTTACTTCAAAGACGTTTTCCACATTTACAATCAACGTAGCCTCTTTCAAGTATTTTCTCTCCGCAAACTTACTTTTCTCACTTTTGTTTCCACCTCGTAGTCGCATATCCAGTCCATTTTCATTAGCCTTTCTCGTTCCTCCTGCCAGTCCGTTGTCATTTGCCGTACTTGTTTCTCCTCCTAATCCAAAGTCGATAGCCTTTCGCGTTCCTTCAGCCAGTCCATTATCTTTAACCAATCGAGTTTCTCCTGCCATGTCCAAGTTCGTTGCCATGCATCCGTCCGCCATTGCTTACTCCAAAAAAGTAAAACAAACAAACTTCAAATCAAACAAAATTGTCTTAAACAAACAAAAAGATGTTCCTCCCAAACAGCTAATGCTGTTGGGAGGAAAATAAACTTCACAAAAATAAACAAGTAAAATAACAAAATAAACTCTAATACTTTTCAAAACAAAATAAAACAAACAAAGAGTAGGGAGAGCCTTCCTCTCCCAACTGCAGCCAAACACTTCCTGGAATGTACCAAGTTCAGGTATGTGCAGGGTGGTATGGCCGTAAGCGACAGCTGCGGTCAAGATCTGGTTATTTAAACGAGGCACAGCACCAGGACCCGACAGCAGTTTAGCTCGCATTGACACAGCTCCGACAGAAACAACGCCCTTGTCCCGTCAATTGTTCACGCATGGGTTTATTTGTCCCACCCCTCCCAAATAAAATGAGTACGATAAACAACACTAGCACCAGAACTGTGACTCTGGGAAGTGTATTAGCTGTCAAATGAAGAAATTAAATAAGCTTACGGCACCTGGTATTCCCAGGCAGTCTCCCATCCAAGTACTAACCAGGCTCAACCCTGTTTTACTTCTGAGTTCAAACGAGATCAGGTATATGCAGGGTGATATGGCCGTAAGCGACAGCCGCTGTCAAGATCTGGTTATTTAAAAGAAGCACAGCACCGGGCCCGACCGCAGCTTAGCTCGCATTGACACAGCTCCGACAGAAACAACGCCCTTGTCCCGTCAATTGTTCACGCATGGGTTTATTTGTCCCACCCCTCCCAAATAAAATGAGTACGATAAACAACACTAGCACCAGAACTGTGACCCGGGGAAGGGTATTAGCTGTCAAATGAAGAAATTAAATAAGCTTACGGCACCTGGTATTCCCAGGCAGTCTCCCATCCAAGTACTAACCAGGCTCAACCCTGTTTTACTTCTGAGTTCAAACGAGATCAGGTATGTGCATTTTTTTTTTTTTTTTTTTTTTTTATTCTGTTCAAAATTCATACAATTCAATTATTTATACAAGACAAAACATTAAAAATCTCTTTGTTACATCATATCTTTACCATAGTTCACAACTCTTAAACATAAAATGTTGCTGGTAGTTTTCCTTAAAAGGTATAATCACATTTTAAAAAGACATTTTTATTCCAGTGTCATTTAAAATCTTTGTAACTTCCTGAGTAAAAACATCATAAAAAACCTCCTGCATTTCCTCCAGCTTAAAATAATAAAATAGACATTCAATATATTTCTCCAATTTCCTCTTAAACACATTCCACACATCTAATACAGCTTTTTCCTTTTTTGCTACAACCCTTCTCTCCCATATTGCACTTTTGATTAACATCACTAGTAAGTTTATGAGCTTGTTATTATTACATTCTTTGTTCACCCCCAACATTACCACCTTTTCCCACTCAAGATTGTCATCTCTTTCTCCTTTCAAAGTTAAAATAATGCTTTTGCATTTCTCATTAAAATCTTTCAACTCATTACAATATAAAAACAAGTGTAAAAATCTTTCATCTGCATCTTGACATACTTTACATGTGGCACTTTCCTCCATCCCTATTTTGTTTAAAATTGTATCTGTAAACACTGCTTTACTCCTGATAAAATATTCCAGATTCTCCAGTTTTGTCTGTACAAATTTCCCATTTATATTAGCCCATATGTTGTCTTCATTTACATCTTTAAACATCCGTATCCAGTACTCATTTGCACCATGTTTCTTAAAAACTCCATCTCTAAAAAACCCATAAACCATTTTCACAGTACAATCTTTAAAATCCCACCATTTCTCTCCAAATCTTACATTCACATCTTTACTTTGTTTATTTTCTTCCATATTTTCTATTCTTTTTAACCATTCTGCAGGTATAGCATTTTTAATTATGTCGTATTCCTTTACTAAGTCTTGTCTGTTAAAATCCTCCTTTGCTTCATCCATCATGTCAATAACATACTGTACCGGTAAGAACCCTTCCTTAAATTCATATAAAACATCCCTTACTCTTGTTATTCCCACCTCCCACCATTTTCTAAAAAACACCACTTTCTCTTGATTAAGTATGTCACTATTTAAGAATAAAGGCTGATTTAAAATGTTCTCGCGTCCTTGTATTTTCAAATGTACACAAGTTAAAAATTTCCCCCCATGCTCCAATCAATTCTTTATAAAAATCTGGTAGACCCTCTGTCATGAATTTTTTCATCCTCATCCATAAATGTTATCTCCCATATTAAAATTCCCACTTTTACTTAAAAAATATTCCATTGTTCTTTTCCATGCTGCCTTATTTTCTTCATCCAAATATTTCCTTACCATTTTCACTCTTAAGCTGTTTTTTCTTTGCTCCACGTCTATTAAACCTAGTCCCCCTTTGCCCACTTCTCCAATTAAAGTTGCGTATGCTATTCTTGGAGGCTTCCCATCCCATAAAAAATCTAAAAAACATTTTTTCAGCCTTTTTTCCATCCATAGTGGCATTGAGGACACATATAAAATATGCCACAATTTAGAAACCATTAACGCATTCAAGATTAAAACCCTCCCCTTCAATGTTAAAGACATTAATTTCCAATACCTCAGCCTTCTTTCAATCCCTCCTAACATTTCCTCCCACATAGTTACTTCTGCTTTCTTTTCATCCCTCCCAATTACAATGCCTAAAATTTTTATTTCATTCATTTCCTTAAATGTAAAATGTCCAGATAAAGCCTCAGTTCCTCCAAATCTCACATATACTGTTTTATCTTCATTTATTTTAGCTCCTGAACCCTTGCAAAAATCTTGTACTATTTCCATTGCTTTCTTTACACTTGCCAGATCTTGTAGTATTAGTGTAGTATCGTCAGCATATTGAAAAATTTTATTCACTCCCCCCTCTACCTCTATTCCTTTTATTCTCCCCTCGTGCTTCACAGCTAATCCCAGTGGTTCTGCAACTAAAGCATATAAAAGTGCAGATAACGGGCAACCCTGTCTGATTGACCTTGTTATTTTAAAACAATCCGTTAAAAACCCATTGCATTTGATCCTTGTTATAGCCCCTCTATATAAAATCTTAACCCACTTTATAAAATTTTCCCCAAAACCAAAACTTTTTAACACTCCAAATAAAAAGTCATGCTCCACCCTATCAAAAGCTTTCTCGAAGTCCAGACTAATTAAAAAAGCATTTTTCTTCTTATCATTTATATATCTTATTGTATCTTTAATACTCATAGTTGTGTCCGCAATGTCTCGTCCTTTTATACTATATGCTTGGTTTGTTTGTATTATGCTCGGCATCACTTCTTTTAGTCTGTTAGCCAAAACTTTTGCTAAAATCTTAAAATCAGTATTGAGCATTGTTATTGGTCTATAGTTTTTTAAATCTACTTTATCCCCTTTTCTTTTGTATATCACCTTCATTAAGCCCATCCCCATTCTTTTATTTATCTCATCATTCTCAAAAATCTCATCATATACTTCCTTTAAAATACTAGATAAAATATCTTTAAAAACAATATAAAATTCACTTCCCAACCCATCTATTCCTGGACTTTTCTTTTTGTTCAATCCACTAATTGCTCTTTTTATTTCTTCTTCTCTTACTTCCTTGTCACATTCTCTTTTTTCCCCTTCTTCTACTCTGAATTTTATTAGATTTAGCAATTCCCCTTTTTCTTTTTTGTTTACTCCCTCTGTGCAAAACAGTTTCTCATAATATGATTTTATTTCTCCCAAAATCTCCTCATTTTGTTCTACTATGTTCCCATTTTTGCTCCTTATTTCTTTAATCATTTCTGACTTCCCTCTTCTCTTCTCTAGATCAAAGAAAAATTTAGTGCACTTTTCCCCCTCGACTGTAAATTTTGCTTTGCTTCTTAATCTTGCACCTTCAAATTTCTCCTCCTCTATTTCTTTCAGTCTTCCTTCCAGTTCTTTTATCTTTTGTATATCTTTTCTATTTTCATTTTTCAGTTCGTTTTCTAGTTTTTCTTTCAGCTCTTTTTCTTTATATTTTTTACAATTTTGTAATTGTCTGCAATATTTTATTGTAAACTTTTTAACTAAATATTTCACATTCTCCCACCACATTCTTTTGTCTTCATTATACATTTCATTTTCTTTTTCCTTTTGAATAAGTTCCTTTATACTCAAAACATAGTCTTCATTCTTTAAAACCCCTGTATTTAAAACCCATACCCCTGGCCCTCTTTTCACATTACTCCAGTCTAGATTCATAAAAATTGGCTTATGGTCACTCAGACTTGTTGCTTCATATTTGATCTTGCTAATAAACTCTTCAACATTTCTTGTGGATAAAATAAAATCAATTCTTGTTTGACACAAGAAATTTCCCACTAACTGTCTTCTTGAGTACTCTTTTGTCTGTTCATTCCTTTCTCTCCACACATCAATTAAATTCATTTCCTCCATCAGTATTTTCAATTCTTTTCTTCCCTTATCCGTTTTAAAAACCATTCCCTCACCCATTTCTAATTTACTGAAAACAGTGTTAAAATCCCCCATCACAATGACTCTTTTATGTTTCTTTAAATGATCTCTTAGTACATTAAAATACTCTTTCTTTCTGTTCTCCTCTGTTGGTGCATGAACGTTCACCATAATTACTTTGTCCTTTTCATACTCCATTTCAAATATCATACACTTCCCCTCTTTATCATTATAGATTGCTTTACATAAAACCCCACTGTGTTCTTTTATTAAAACTGCAACTCCTCTTCCTTGCCTCCCATCCCCATTATTGTATAAAATTTCCCCACTCCACCTTTTCCTTATTTCCTTCATGTATTCTTCCCTCCAGTTTGTCTCTTGTAATAAAATCACATCTTCTCGTTTACACATTTCTTTCACTTTTTCAAATTTTCTGATGTCTAAAAGCCCTCTTGCATTAAAAGACACAATTCCTAAAACCATAAAAAATATAAAAAGAAATTTAAAAACATTCATAAAAACCATGATCTCAGTCTTTCTCTTCCAGTCCCTTTAGCAACTCATACTTATTTGTGCATTCAGTTTCCTCATCTTTTAGCAATTTTTTCCTGGCAGTCTCTAAATTGGGTTTTATCTTTATCGATCTTCTTCTTTTTGATGATTTCCCCTTTGTCTCTTTAGTTCCATCCCCTTGTAAATGTTCGTCTAACTCGGCTTGCTCCTCATTGCTTTGGTCTTTTGTCTCCACTGTGTCCAATGCCTTTTGAAAACTGTCTGTCATGTCCAATTGTGTCCAAAATATGTCTTCCTGTTGTCCTTGGTTCAAGTCTTTATCATTTGAATTGCTC
Source organism: Danio kyathit (assembly GCA_903798195.1). Classification (NCBI taxonomy): domain Eukaryota; kingdom Metazoa; phylum Chordata; class Actinopteri; order Cypriniformes; family Danionidae; genus Danio; species Danio kyathit. The sequence goes on from CAIGQS010000016.1 coordinate 352,035, forward strand.
AATTCTGCGGCTTCCAAAACACTCCTTAAACTGTCTGTTATATCCATTTGTGTCCATGTCGTCTCTTTCTGTTCAGTGACTATGTCCTTTCCATTAGCCTCATTCTCTTGTGGTTTTTCACTTTGAGATTCTGTTAGTCTGCCTCGTGTTGTTGTTTTGTCCTCTGACTGGTTATTGTCTCCTTCATACATCTGGCTGTCTACCTGCTGCTCTACCTCCTCCTCCTCTTCCTCCATCCAACATTCACATTTATTTAAAACCTTATTACAATCCGGGCACTTCACCGCTTTGCATTCTCGTGCGAAGTGCCCCCTGTCCTCGCACTTATAACACTTAAAATCTGGACAGTCTTTTACCACATGATCTGGGCTCATGCACAGCCTGCAAGTTTTCACCTGATGGCTGTGCATCACCCTAAAGTATTGTGGACCTTCTGCTGTCTCTATTCTTGTGCTGTACGGGAGGGACGCCACTTCTTTGGGGAATCTGGTTTTTACAAACCTCGTCCCATCTTCAATATCTGTGCCCGGATAAAACCTTCTTTTAACTTTTGAAATGGGACAAACTCCCCAATGATCTAATTTATCTAAAATATCTTTATCAGCAACATAGACAGGCAGATGCATGAAGGAGACAACATAATCTCGGTTTTGAAGCCTGTTTACTGTACAGTTTATGCCTTTAACAGTCAATCCATCTGTTAAAATATCAGCATCTTCCTCTCTTTCAAGTGTTACTTCAAATTCCTTATTTTGTTTTGGTCTTACAGCCAAAATCTTTCCATCCCCAATCCTCTCCGTCACTGCTTTAATAACATCCATTGCTCTCACCTCTGTTGCTTGTCCTATATCCACTGTTACTGTTGCTTCTTTTAGATAAATCCTTTTCCTTGCTTCCTTCTCTGGTCTGTTTGTTTCTCGTTGTCGTCTGTCCAGTCCATTGTCATTTTCCTTCTGAAATCCATCCGCCATTGCCAGGTCTGTCACTGTAGATCCGTCCATTGCAAAAAAATAAATTCCTCCCGAACAGCTCACGCTGTTGGGAGGACAAACTAAACAAACACACAAAAAAAACCAAACAAAAATGTATTTAAGACAAAAAATTAAACTAAACAAACGAAAATTTGGTGAGCCTCTCTCACCAACTGCAGCCAAACACTTCCTGGAATGTACCAAGTTCAGGTAAAACGCAGGGTGGTATGGCCGTAAGCGACAGCTGCGGTCAAGATCTGGTTATTTAAACGAGGCACAGCACCAGGACCCGACAGCAGATTAGCTCGCATTGACACAGCTCCGACAGAAACAACGCCCTTGTCCCGTCAATTGTTCACGCATGGGTTTATTTGTCCCACCCCTCCCAAATAAAATGAGTACGATAAACAACACTAGCACCAGAACTGTGACCCGGGGAAGTGTATTAGCTGTCAAATGAAGAAATTAAATAAGCTTACGGCACCTGGTATTCCCAGGCAGTCTCCCATCCAAGTACTAACCAGGCCCAACCCTGTTTTACTTCTGAGTTCAAACGAGATCAGGTATGTGCAGGGTGATATGGCCGTAAGCGACAGCTGCGGTCAAGATCTGGTTATTTAAACGAGGCACAGCACCAGGACCCGACAGCAGTTTAGCTCGCATTGACACAGCTCCGACAGAAACAACGCCCTTGTCCCGTCAATTGTTCACGCATGGGTTTATTTGTCCCACCCCTCCCAAATAAAATGAGTACGATAAACAACTCTAGCACCAGAACTGTGACTCTGGGAAGTGTATTAGCTGTCAAATGAAGAAATTAAATAAGCTTACGGCACCTGGTATTCCCAGGCAGTCTCCCATCCAAGTACTAACCAGGCTCAACCCTGTTTTACTTCTGAGTTCAAACGAGATTTTTTTTTTTATTTATGTAACATCACATTTACATTAAAAAGTATTTTCACATACAATAAAATCATGCATTGTTTGGCTTTTCAAACAACAAAAAGAAAAAATAAATAAATATATAAAATAAATTCACTTGTATTTGTCCCACATCCATGTAACATCGTTCACATTAAACTCTAACATTGTGTTTCCTTCTATAAACATTTCTATAAAATCATCTTTTTTATCATTTAATAAAAAATATTCCCGTAAAAACCTAAATGTCATTTCCATTTTGTTTTTAAATAAAATCCATACATCTACTTTTCTTTTTTCAAATTTTGCAACATTCCTTCTTTGCCATATTACATTCTTTGCAATTGTTATACATAAATTAAAAACAGTCATATTACAACCTTTAACCTCATAACCAAATAAAAACATTTTCTCCCATTCCTTTTGAGTCATGTTCTCATTATATGTATCTTTCAACATAGATTTAATAATACGTTTGATCTTGTCCATAAACACACTCAATTCTTCACAGTGAAAAAACAAATGTAAAAACCCTTCTTCTTCATTTTTACAGACTTTACACATTGCATCTCTTTCAATCCCGATTTACATAATCTCATTTCAGTTAAAATACAATTATGTCTTAATAAGTAATTAAAATCTTCTAATTTTGGATCCATATATTTCATTCCCACATTTTGCCATATTTCACTTTCATTTAAATCATCATATCTTTCTTTCCAATAATTGTTTGCAACGGGTTTTACAAAAGCCATTTCTCTAAAACACAAATAAAAATCTTTTACTTTACAGTCAATAAAAATCTTATTCTCTCCATTTTTCTTTTTAAAATACAAATCAGGCATGTCTCCATTTTCTCCCTCTTCGTTTTGTTCAATTCTTTCAACCCATTCATGTGGTATTGCTCTCTTTAAATCCTCAAACTGTTTTACAAGTGTTCCTTTATCTACATTTACTTCATTTTCAGATAACATGTCTTCAATTGCCTGTAATGGAAGATAGCCATTTATCACCTCATAGAGCAGATCCTTTACTTGCCTAATTTCAGCTTGCCACCATTTTTTATAATATATTACCTTTCCATCTTTCGCGATATTCATGTTTAAAAACAAAGGTTGTTCTAACAGTTGGTTTCTTCCTTTAGGTACAATGAGCATATTATCTAATAGTTTTCCCCAAGCTTCTAAAACCTCTTCATAAAATGTTGGTATACCTGTCCTCATTTCCTTTTTTGTTTTCATACATAATAGACTACATCCCTTATTTACTCGACCACATTTCTTTAAAAAATATTCCATGACATTTTTCCACACTGCTTTACTCTTAACATCTATAAAACCTTTTACCAATTTTACCCTTAATGTTTTCATCCTTAAAAGTGGGTCTAAAAGCCCAAGTCCCCCAACTTCTTTCCCTCCAATCAACGTGTCATATGATATTTTTGCTCTTCCTTTTCCCCATAAAAAATCTAAAACACATTTTTTAATTCTTTTATAGTATCCACAAGGCAATGGGGTTACACTCAGCACATACCACATTTTTGAGAGCATTAAAGAATTAATCAATAAAACCTTTCCCTTCAATGTCAGGTTTCTCAATTTCCAAAATCTCAATCTAATTTCTATCCCTTTTAAAACTCCCTCCCAATTAAAATGATCCGCTTTATTAAAATCCAAACCAACCCAAATGCCTAAAATCTTGATATGCTCATACTCTTCCTTAAAATGTATGTGCTGAGGTAAAACATCTGCCCTTCCAATCCTCATACACACACTCTTTTCAACATTAATTTTAGCTCCAGTCCCTTTACAATATCTCTTTAAAATCCCCATTGCCTTTGTTACACTTTGAATGTCTTCAACCAACAAGGTCGTGTCATCTGCATACTGGTAAATTGGTTCATGTTCAGTTCTTTCTTCTATTTGTATTCCTTTTATTTCATTTACTTCTTTTATTGCTAGTCCCTAATGGTTCAGCTACTAATGTATACAGTAGTGCAGATAGTGGACATCCTTGTCTTATGGACCTTGTTGGTTGAAAACATTCCGATAAAAAACCATTGCATTTAATACATGTTAAAATATTATAATAAAAAATTTTGATCCATTTCCTAAAATTCTCCCCAAATCCAAATTTTTTAATCACTTCAAACAAATAGTCATGTTCCACTCTATCAAACGCTTTCTCTAAATCCAAACTAATTAAATATCCACTCATGTTTTTCTCCTTCATATACAATAACGTATCTCTTATACTTTGAACTGTGTCTATTATGTCCTTCCCCTCTACTCCATATGCCTGTGTGGTGCTTATAATTTTAGGTAATATTTTCCTTAGTCTGTTTGCTAAAACTTTTGCTAAAATTTTAAAATCTGTATTTAACATTGTTAAGGGCCTATAATTCTTTAAATCTAAAGGACTTCCTCTTTTTTTGTATATCATTTTAATCATTCCTATCTTCATTCTTTCACTTAATTCTTCTTCTTTAAAAACCTCATCATATACTTCTTTTTAAAACAGGTACTATAATTTCTCTAAAATTTTATAAAACTCATTGGTTAAACCATCGATTCCTGGACTTCTCTCCATACTTAACTGTCCTATAGCTGCATCAATTTCTTCTTCTGTTATACCTGCATCACAAAAAACTTTATCTTCATCTGAAACTTTTAGCTTTATTTGATTTAAAAGAAACTGTTGATCATCTTTTGTAGTTCCTTGTCCCTTAAACATATCTTCATAGAAATTTTTAACAGCTATTAAAATGTCTTCAGTTACTTGTTTTAATTCTCCATTTTTATCCAAGACCTCTTTCATTAGGTCTGCTTTCTGTCTACTCTTTTCTAAGTTAAAAAAGAATTTTGTACTCCGATCCCCTTCAACAGTATACTTGCTTTGCTTCTAATTATGG
>CAIGQS010000016.1:357337-602175 GCA_903798195.1 Danio kyathit
GATATGATGAAGGGGGGCGTAACCTGCTCTTCATCTCGGCTGGAGGACTGGCTTGATTATATCCTTCGCCAGGAGGATAATAATCTTCTCACGCGAGAACAGGTTGGCATAGCGAAGATCGCTTCAATACACACCCGTGAACTCGAGGGCCAACAGCGAATTGAACGCATAGCCGAGTCTGACCGTCAGTCTGAGCTACTGCACGGGCTGAGTAGCGCTAACCAGGCCGACAGAGCCCGAGCGAGGCAGCATCACCGGAACGATTGTTGACGTACCCACGGAGGGGCAGCTTAGGGATGGGAAGTGCTCATCCCGGGAAGCGGAGCGTCCCGAGGAAGAGGTGAAAATAAGAGATTGACTCCTTCCTTCCTCACTGGATCCCTCGGAGTGGCTGGAGATGCGAGAAAGGAGCTCATCCTCTGGCGCCCTCAAGCCTGTGGCGAAATGCACCAAAGCTGAGAGCTGGAAGGTAGCACGTCCCATGCTGGCAGCAATTGGGCTTCCACACCCAGAGGAAGGAAAAGCCGCTCTTTTCGGATCACTACATACATTCGCGAAAGAACGGTTCTCCTCCTCTACAAGCGGCCCGCCTCAGGTTCACTTCGCAGTCCAGTTACTGGACTTAACGGCAACCTGTGATGGGAGCGTCAACTCCCCGCGGGGGGGCTCGGCGCGTTCACTAGCCATGGAATGAACTGGGATGGCGGAGCCTTTTGGAGCCGCGGGAAGAGCGCACTCGGCGAGGAACAGCCAGCGCGGACGGGTCTCATGGGGAGAGCAGTTTTCCGAGCCCACCAAAAGATGACCTGCTCCATCGCGCACGGCTGATCTTTCACCACCGAGGATTCCTGGTTAAAGTCCCCGATGGTGTCGCCGAGAAGGCCTGCCTGGGATATGGGCAAATTAAGAAAGCGTACTTTGTCAGCGTGGCGCATATCTTCAGGGTAAGCCAGGGTGGCATTTCCGGAGCGCAGCGGTGTGGGCTCTGGCCTTGAGAGACGCAGATAACCCACCCGCCTTAGACAGGGGTTCTCATGTTACCCCTCCAGGTGGCGGCGCCAGCCACCCGAGGAAATAGCTTCGTACCCACTGGCCGCCTCGCCATCAAGGGAGGTGAAGGCGGAAGCACACGTGAACCGGGCAGCGAAAAACGCCCTCTATGCCTGCGTGTGCTCGATGTGCGCCCCTGGGAAGAAGGGGACGGGGGGCTGGAAGATTAATCTTAGATCAGCCCGCACGTCACACCCTCTAGTCGGTCCGGCGGTGAGACTGGGGGACAAGCCATCTCCAGCCGCACTGCTGAAACAGCCCAGGAAGCGCAGCCGTTATGTCTGATTCTAGAACCGTGACCGCGCATTGCACCCCGTAGGATGGAAGCGAGCCCAGTCTGTCATCTGAGCATAACAGCTCGCCCTACGATGTCGCGATGGACCTTTGATCTCCGATGTCATCAAGCGGAGGCGCGGGTACCCGGGGGATGAACCGTACAACCGCCCGAAGCTTGGATGGGGTGTGCTGTGGAGGAGTGGGGGGTCCGCGGCCCCGGAGGCAACGGATAAACCACCACTGTGATCCTCAGATCTGCCCGCGTGCTAACCGCTTTCACGGGGAGCAATGGGGGTGGCCAAAGCCGCGATCTCAGCTATGCAACAGCCACGCCCTCGCAGTGAGAGCATGAGCTGTCTGCCGGCACCGCATTGACATGCTGGACCCCCGACCTGTCATGCGATACCCGTGCCCATCATCCGGAGATAGGAACGACCGCAGCCAGAAACGCACAGTCAGAACAGCGTCTTAAAAAAGACGTGTTGATTGACTGTGTTGCTCTCTTAGGAATCTGCCTCTAAATGGAAACTGCTCTTTTGTGCACACCAGCGAAGGCTCAGGGGACAGGAATCCCAGATCAACCGTCGCTGTCGCGTCTTCTCTCCACTGGTGAGTAAACCTGACAGATAGCGTGTCTTCAGTCTCGTGATGGGGTCTGAAGCAACAATAATGAGGAGCTGACTCCAGCAGCTAACTGATATAGCCTTGATGAGCTCATCAGTAGGCCCACACGGAATCTGCGTGCGCAGATTTTCCGCAGAATTCCGCAGATTTCCGCAGATTTTTAGCCCATCATTAATTCTGTTTATTTACTTGAGTAAATGTGTGTAAATCTGAATTTATTCAGTTTTTAAATTACACATATTTCACATATTAAGGTTTTAGTTATGAGACTCCCAAAATAATTCCGCAGAAATTCGCAGATTTTTACCAAAATTCTCCGCAGAAATTGCAAAAAACGTCCGCAGATTCCGTCTGGCCCTACTCATCAGTTTCAGCTGTGGAGCTAAGCCCCGCCAACTCAATTGGCATTTCATTGGCCCGTTTTTTTATCTTCAGAAGTGATTGGTCGTCTAACGGACTCCCAAAAGTCTGTTTACTACAGACACACGTTGGAGTTCCCTATGAAGGGGAACCCTGAGTTCTTACCATCCAAATGGGATGCCACTATTAAAACATGGTGCAATAAGGGTCTTATGATAATTGATCAGTTATTTAATGAAAACACTATGCATTCATTTTCTGATCCTAAAGACAAATTTATGTTGTCATCGAGCGATTTCTTTCGATACTTTAGTTAAGAAGCTATGTTACAAATCATAAAGAAAAGGAAATATTCAAAAAAGTCCCAACTAATGTGGAAACAGTATTTTATTGATATAAAAAAACAAAAAGGACTACATAAAAGACACATATCACACATATATAATAGACTAATTCTGGATTCAACAGATAACACCCTTCATATTAAGGCAAAATGGGAATTCGAACTTAATGAAAAAATTGAGGATGATATTTGAAAAAAACGTATGTTCAGAATCTCATAAGCTGATCAATAGCCATAATTGGAAAGAGTTTGACTGGAAAACAAAAATTTGGTTTTTTAGAACGCCATTGATGGTATCAAAATATGCTCACAGTCCACAGTCAAAGAAATGCTGGAGGGGTTGTGGGAATGTGGGTAATCACGCACATATATATTGGGACAGTGGAATGTGGGTAATCACGCACATATATTTTGGGACTGTCCGAAGATACTTGCATTTTGGCAAAGGGTAAAGATTGAGATAATGAAAATTATGCAGTTAGATCTACCTTTTACTCCCCTGTTTTTCTTGCTTAAAGGGATACCCCAGGATATATATAATAAAAACCACAGATATATACTACATATACCTTTACTAAGTGCAAGAAAGACTATAACAATAAATTGGATGAAGCCACACCCTCCAACAATAGTACAGTGGATAGAAAAAACTTGAATCTATATATAGAATGGAGTATATGACTGCTCAGCTTCAGTTGAAACTGGATACTTTTAAACAAAGATGGGCACCTGTTACTTTATATATGAACAGGACATAGTATTTCCAGCTCCTTTGAAACTGAGAATAATGTATGGTATTTCTTTTGTAATTTGTTTTTATTTACATCTAGGGTTACTTTATTTTTTTCTCTCTCCTTTTTTTTTAATAATCGCTGCCGTCACTGAATGTTTTCTTCTGTAAAATGTTTTAATGTATATAAATAAAGTTAAAAAAAAAAAAAAAGAAAATCATTATGCCGCGAGCCTAACTTGTGACTGAATGCATCTATGACTTTGTGACTAGAGCTAGAACTTTAGCACTGAAGTGCCAGTTTACAGATGATGAACTTAATGAGCGTCTTGTTGAGCTTATTATTGCCAGTACTCCTTTTGATGCTCTCAGAAGGCCATCCCATTGGAAATGAACAGATACAACAGCTTGGCATACAAACAGTGAAAAGGTCCATATCATAACAAGAGGACGAACATGTCAAAACTGTGACATGAACCACAAGCCAAGACAATGTTCAGCATACTATGATACACACTCTTTATGTGGTAACAGAGGCCACTGGGCGAAATGTTGTAAAAAGAGCAAATGACAAGGACCACCATCTAATCAGCACAGAAGGAGTAAGCCACAAACAATTTTATTCACCCGTATTTGTATAGCTTTTTTACAATGTAGATTGTGTCAAAGCAGCTTCACATAGAAGATTATAGTGAATTAAAACAGTGTCAGTCCAGTTTTCAGTGTTTAAGTTCAGTTCAGTTTAGCTCAGTTCAGTGTGGTTTAATAATCACTGCTGAGAGTCCAAACACTGAAGAGCAAATTCATCGATGCCCAGCTCTACAGATCCCGAACCATGCAAGCCAGTGGCAACAGCGGCGAGGAAAAAACTTCACTGCAATAGACACCAAAGTCACACTAACTTAAGAAAATACTACAAATGTAAAGATGAGCCCAGCATCAACACTGTAGATACTACCAGAGATGATGATTAGTATGCATACGAAAACATTTTTACCCTATTACTATTAGTCCAAAATGCATGCACAGTATCCATGTAAAACCACCCAGAGACAAAGCATACACAACTCTAAATGTTAAACCACCCTTTCTGCAAGGACATGGATACACCTTTCGCCTGAAAATAGATACTGGTGCATCAGGAAACACACTTCCACTGCACACATTTAGACAGATGTATGGTACATCAACTCAAAGCATGGAACACCTAAAACCAGCATCCAAAGTAAAACTAACATCATATACCGGTGATGTAATTCATCAACATGCCATGCCAATATAAAGAGTCCAGATAGACTGATGCAAAGTTTTATGTTGTTGATGTACCCGGACCAGCTGTGGTTGGCCTACCCACATGTGGGCTCCTCTGCCTTGTGACAGTTAATGTAGACGCAATGGCAGAACAAGAAAACAATGCAAATGAGGGGAAACAAAAAGAAGAGAAAAACCGACAACACATCAAAGAAATACCCAGTCCAATTCAATAAAATTGGCAATTTCACAGGCACAGCAATGCTCACTCTAAAAGAAGGCGCTAACCCATTCATTGAACCTCCATGTAAATGCAGTATTCACATTAAGGACAAACTTCATAAGGAACTAATAAAATAATTCATCATGGGTGGCCAGATAAAATACAAGATCTGCAAAAAGACCTACGCAGCTATTGGCCGTTCCGAGATGAAGTCGCCATAGAAGCAGGAGTTGTAGTCAAAGGCAGACATGTGCTAATTCCATAATCTATGACTACTGACATTCTGACCCAACTGACATTGAAAAAATGTGTGTAAGTCTTGCAGCACTTGTGCAGACCATCAAGACGCACAACCAAAAGAACCACTCTTTCCACACAAAACACCCACAAAGCCATGGCAGTACTTGTCGTCTTATCTATTTGAGATTAATGGACATCAGTGCCTACTCACTGTGGACAGGTATTATAAATATTCATTGGTTGATGAAATGTCCATTCCAACATGCAGCCATTCAGTTGCTCAAAAAATGCAGTGCCACCTGTCTCTATTTGGTCGTCCAGATGAAATAAATAACAGAAGAACATGGGACCCAGGGACTATTGTGGAAAAATTCAGAGAACCAAAAAGTTGATTGGTTCAAACACCAAATGGAAACACATTCAGACGGACCAGGAGTCATCTTTGTGAGATGTGTACGACACAAGCACAGTCTATCCAGAAACAAGTGCAATTTGGCAAAACACCTAAAGGAGATGTGAATGAACAAAGACACAAGAAATCAGTTGAAAACAAAATCACTCAACCTCTTGAAACAAAAAGATATGATACAGACAATGAGACAACAATACCAACATGCCTTCTCATACATAAATAAAGTTTGATTTAGCCACTAGATTATATCATACTAAGTCAGTGATTGTCAGAAATCAACAGGTCTCTAATGCTGTGCCTATGCTTCATCCATTGAGCCTGAATGTATGACTAATCCTGGTCGTAGGCTGTGGAAACATCAGCCTAAACAATCTACTAGATTTAAATGATTTCAGGAGATATTAGAGTTAAACAAGAATTTCACATTTATTTGTCAGACAAAGATTTTCCATTCCAATTCACATCATTAAACAAAATAAGCCAATTCAGATTGTACAATATCAATTACCCAAAGATTCATTTAAGAGTTAGAGATTAATACCTGACTGTGAAGTAGAACATTGCAGCATATCAATCCTGATGCAGAGCTCAGAGACATACACTGCAACGGGGTATCCTGGCTACAGAATCCCACAGACACATCTGCACCTTTCCCCTAAATACTCAAATCAGCATAAATTCAAGACAATAAAAGCTTACCCAAGATCTCATCAAAGTCAAAACCCAAATTAACAGATGGTAAAATGTTACAGTGAAAGTAAGATGTTACTAATCACACAGAGACATTTAAAATGACACCAAACATGAATATAGAGCCACAAGATACACACCATATTAAAACGTAGACATTCTGTGTGGAGCTGCTCTGGTGGAGAAGGTAAAGTCCAGGGCAAAGAGGGGGGCTCAGGATGCATGATCGAGACAACCTGAACAACTGATTTCCTAGCTGATCTTCTTGTCAGATTAGAAAGTTTATTGTTTTAGTGCCTGGCCATTCTCATGGTCTTGTCTTGTGTGGAGTTCCATAACAGTTCTCAGGGTTTCATTTTATGGAGAAATATAGCCATCCTTTCAGCATCCTGTGAGAAATGAGATGCTGCATTCTTCCTAATGGTCACATAACCTTCACACATTTTTAATGGAAAATTATTTAAACATTTCAGCATTCATACAAAGATTTAATGTTTTTCCCCTTTTCAAAATATATACTATGCATAAAGGTTTTTCAAATATGTGTTGAACAATTTAAAACAGACTTTAATACTAATTTCAGCAAATAAACACTCTTACCCCCGGTTTCACAAACAAGGTTTAAGGCTAGTCAAGATTAAATTGCATGTTTGAGCTGTCTCAACTCAAAATAACTTGCAGTGATATGTCTTAAAATATGTCAGTGTCATTTTTTTGTATCCAGGTGCACACCAGTAATGTATTTTTCTATGGCCATTTTATAAATGTGGCTTAAATACCCTAATTTATCGAAGGCCTAGTCCTGGCTTAATCTAAGTGCTGTTTGTGAAACTGGGCCTTAATGTGTTTATTCCTTTATTAAGATTTTTCTGGTAATATTTATATTTACCATTTCATTTAGGGAAACTCCTAAGATAAATAAGTTATATCTCTGAACTTAAATAATAAATATATATAAAATGCTGCGCTTCCCACCTCCAGTCTCAATGAATTCTGGAACTTCTAGAGCGAGTTCGGTGCTCAAGTCTGCATCAGTGCATCCTCGATATCAAGAACACATCCGGCAACTTTCATGCGTTCTTCGTTCTTGAGAATTGGAACTGAACTGTGGCTCTTGATGATGACATTACACGAGAACACGAGGATGCAAGATCGCTGAAAAACACATATTGAGAAACAGCCATGACCTCTCTGGATTGAAATGTAAAAATTGGACCAATTGCTTGGTTTTTTTAAATGTCTTATCATCTTGTTTATTGCACCCCTTTTCACAGCGCCGTATGACAGAATTTTGCATGCTCAAACTTTAGTGTGACTGCGGCATTAAAGTTAATCAGACAATTAGGGATTAATTAAATGATGATGGAGTCCTGATGAAGAACATACTGACTGAAAAGTTCTTGCCTTGTTATTTGATTTAAGGGCTTCAGTAATTGTTAGAAAGAAAAAAACTAAACAAAATGAAAGCTATATACTGTATATAAATGATCATATGAATGAGATTAAATAAGCTATATAAAATAAATAAAAAACAGATCAAATATATGTGCAATATTGGATAAATGTTTGGAATAATCAATACATTTCCTCAGAGGTTGTGTCCACTGGTCCAATTTAAGGTAAAGTGAACAACTTTTTTAATAAGCCTCTTCATTTTTCCATTAAATCTCTGCATGACAGTAAAGGGAGTTCCCAGATCAGTTGGAGTTACCAGATTGGTGGGTGAGAGAGGTGTTTTTCATCTCATTACCTGTCTGGCTCACATCATGTTTTATCCATATTTGCATCATTGATTTTGTGATCAATCTCATGGTCTGCTGAAGAATGCAGTGAATGTGCTCTTATCCTAGCTATCTACACCGGGCTTGATATAGCGGCTCGTTTTCATCCTGAATCAGCAAACATGCAACAGACTAAGCCAGAAGGACCCGATTAAATTAGGTCAAGCTGTGCTTTTTCTCTTATCCTGGCTTTCTTTATTCCACTTTTGTCCAATTCCCTTCTGGTCAGCTTCTAGTAAGCCTTTTGTTTTGCTTTTTGTTTACTGCCTTATTGCTTATTTTCTCCCATCATGAATTTTTCCTTGTATCTTTATTTTTCTGTTTAAGCATTTTGTATACCTCAATCTGAGAAGAACCTCAGTTGACTGTTTGCTGATAAGTCAGAATTATTTGATATGAACGGCTCAGTGGTACATCTCTCCAGTCACTGCACCAGAGATCTGGATTCTAGCCTGGGTTGTGACAATATTATTCATCATTTATGAAACACTTTAAACAGCATTTGTTTAATTCTAGTTTTAATAATGAAAGTTTATTCTGCATGCACATGTTCCTTGTACAAATTTATAATGATAGAAAACCGTGTAATACTCTAGAATGGCATAGTCTGGAATTTTTTTCCCCCACATGGTGTCCGTAAAATAAACTTTATTAATTAAAACAAGTCATTTGAGTTTCATACAAAAAACATGTTTAACTATTAAAAAGCTGTAAGTTTTGATCGAGTTTAAAATTACACATCAAAGGTTTCTGAAACATCAGGGTATTGAAAAATTTAATGTGGATTTCAAAACAACACCCATGAAAAACGAGAATGATGACTATTAGACCTACTATTACAGGACATTCATTTGAGGCTGTTTGCTTGTGCCCTGAGAATGTCTGCAACATATTCAAAGGTTGACATCACGTTTTCACTTCAGGTGAATTTTAAGTAGCTTAAATAAAATAAATAGGCCCACAGGTATGAATGAATGAATGAATAAATGAATATTACTGGTGTGCAGATCATGTCATTTCATCGGTCGGTCCAACTTTTGTACTTCCAATAAAACCATACTTTGGATCATATCTGTCTTGCAAGTCTGATTCATTTTTAGTACTTGGATGGATTGTACAAGTTCATTCAGTGTTTCCCCCACCGTTATATAAGGGGGGCGCCCCGCCCTCCCAACGGCTGTACCCGCCCCCCTTGAAGTCACGTTAATTGTATTATCTATATAGCACCAGATCACAACTTTTTTTAATAAACAAGCTAAATAGTGTATGTAATATCTTATTTACACAACAGCATGTCATTTCTGTTCTGCGCTTGCGTCACTGCGGCTAAAATATATACAGATGCAGACATCCCAAGTCTCCTGGAAGTTCCGGGTGTCTCCCGCAAATGACTCCCGGATGCCCGCAAACGAATGACAATCTGTCACGTTATGAAATGATCAAGACAAAAAGGATCCAAATGCAAGTGAATTTAATATAGTCTAGAAGGTGAAACACAAGATACATCAAGTTAGCAGTGTTGATGAGGGTCTCGACACTGCTCTCACACCAGGAGCCTCTAGAACCAGCCCGAGCCGATCCTGACAAAACATAGACAGAACATGAACACGGTGTAACGAACTGACAATGAGTGAGTTAGCTATCCGCTCAATTATAGGTGAGCAAAATGCCATCAGCTGGAGCTGCTGATAATCACGCTGATCACGTGATGTAAACAAGTACGCATCAGAGCACATGAGAGCCATAACACCGAACCACGTGACAACAACAAACATGAATGGACAGAGCGCATGTATCTGCCAACCGTGACAGTACCCCGTCTCCTAGGAGCACCTCCTGGTGCTCCCAGAAAAACTAGCCTGGCGATTGTAATCATCGATAAGAGAACGATCCAGTATGTCCTTAGCAGGAACCCAACTTCTCTCCTCCGGACCGTAACCTTCCCAGTCCACCAAATACTGAAATCCCCGTCCCCTCCATCTCGAATCCAGAATACGCTTAACCGAATAAACAGTCTCCCCATCTACGAGACGCGGCGGGGGGGGATTAAGGGCCGTATGAAAAACGGGCTTTAATTTGGAAACATGAAATACGGAATGAACCCTCCTGTACGCGGGAGGAAGTTTGAGGCGGACTGCCACTGGACTAATAATTTTAGTGACAGTAAATGGGCCAATAAATTTAGGTGCTAGTTTATTACAAACGGAACGGAGAGGAATATTCTTGGATGAAAGCCACACTTTTTGACCGACAACGTAAACGGGAGGCTTAGACCGGTGGCGATCGGCTTTAGCCTTAGTGCGCGCACCCACTTGGAGGAGGGTCTGTCTGGCCCTCCTCCAAGTGCGACGGCACCTCTGGAAAAAGGCGTGAGCGGAGGGGACCGCGACTTCGGATTCCATACTGGAAAAAACCGGTGGCTGGTAACCTAAACTACACTCAAACGGCGAAAGGCCCGTAGCTGACACTGGTAAAGAGTTATGCGCGTACTCGACCCATGAAAGCTGCTGACTCTAAGAGGAGGGATTCTGAGAAACCAAACATCTTAATATACGTTCAAGATCCTGGTTGGCTTTCTCTGTTTGTCCGTTACTCTGAGGGTGAAAACCAGAAGAAAGACTAACAGTGGCCCCCAATAAACGACAAAATTCACTCCAAAATTTAGAGGTAAACTGGGGTCCTCTGTCAGAAACCACGTCCGTCGGGAGGCCATGAATACGAAAAACGTGATCGATGACAGCAACCGCTGTCTCTCTGGCTGAGGGTAATTTGGGCAGAGGAATAAAATGAGTAGCCTTCGAAAACCTGTCCACCACGGTCAAAACAACCGTATTGCCACCGGATGGCAGGAGTCCTGTGACAAAATCTAGCGATATGTGTGACCAGGGTCTCGAAGGCACTGACATCGGTTGAAGAAGCCCCGGGGGAGGGCGATTGGAAGTCTTAGAAACTGCACAAACAGAGCAAGCCAAAACAAAATCCCGTATATCACGAGCCATAGCTGGCCACCAGAATCGTTGTTTAACAAGAAATAAAGTGCGACTCACCCCCGGATGACAAGCCACTTTGGAAGAGTGTCCCCATCGAATAACGTCAGACCGAATCTGCTCTGGCACAAACAAATGACTGGGTGGGCATCCGGGCGGAGGCGTTACCCCATCTAAGGCAGAGCGAACCTTAGACTCGATCTCCCACTTTATAGCAGAAAAAAAAATATTCTGTGGAACGATGGGCTCGAGGGACGAATTGCGATCGGAATTTTCAAAAAGACGAGATAAGGCGTCAGGTTTGGTGTTCTTAGAACGTGGTCGATATGAAATAGTAAAATCGAAACGTCCGAAAAATAATGCCCACCGAGCCTGCCTAGAACTCAACCGTTTGGCGGATTTGATGTACTCAAGGTTCTTGTGATCGGTCCAGACAATGAAAGGAACCCCCGAACCTTCTAACCAATGGCGCCACTCTTCCAACGCGAGCTTGACTGCCAGCAGCTCCCTATTACCAATGTCATAATTCTGTTCAGCGGCGGATAATCGATGAGAAAAAAAAGCGCAGGGGTGCATCTTGCCATCCGAAGAGGAACGCTGTGACAGGACGGCACCCACCCCCACCCCTGATGCGTCAACCTCTACCACAAACTGCCGAGATGGATCGGGGGCTACGAGAATAGGTGCGGAGACAAAACGGGACTTCAATTTGGTGAACGCATCCAGCGCTGCGTTCGGCCACCTGAACGGAATCTTGGGAGAGGTTAAGGCAGTCAGGGGCGCGGCGAGCTGGCTGAAATTGCGAATAAAACGACGGTAAAAATTGGCAAAGCCCAGAAACCTCTGCAGGGCCTTGCGTAAATCTGGGGTTGGCCAATTCACCACAGCCTGAATCTTCTCTGGATCCATGCGAACCCCCTCAGCTGACACTATGTGCCCCAAAAAAGGAACCGACCGTGCATGAAAAACGCATTTCTCCGCCTTGACATAAAGCCCATTCTCTAGCAGCCTCTGAAGCACTCGTCTGACGTGTTGCACAGAGAACGAGAAAATATCAGAATGTCATCCAGGTAGACAAAAATGAACTGATCTATCATATCTCGCAACACATCATTAACGAGTGCCTGGAAAACTGCGGGGGCGTTGGAAAGCCCGAAGGGTAGGACACAATATTCAAAATGCCCCCTGGGGGTATTAAACGCAGTTTTCCATTCATGCCCTGATCTTATGCGGACCAAATGATAAGCGTTGCGGAGATCTAATTTCGTGAAAAAGGATGCCCCCTGCAACCCCTCAAAGGCCGACGACATTAACGGCAAGGGATAAGTATTCCTTACCGTAATCTCATTCAGCCCTCGATAGTCAATACAGGGGCGGAGTGAACCATCCTTCTTCTTCACGAAAAAAAATCCCGCCCCCGCCGGTGAAGAAGAGGGACGGATGATCTTGGCTGCTAGAGAATCAGAAATATATTTCTCCATGGCCTCCCTCTCAGAAACAGAAAGTGAGTATAATTTGCCCGTAGGCAGAGACGTACCTGGCAATAAGTCTATAGCACAGTCATAGGGACGATGAGGAGGAAGAGAAGCCGCTCGAGACTTACTGAACACTCTCTTCAGTTCAAGGTACTCACTGGGCACGTTTGACAGGTCCACACGCTCCTCCTGAAACACAGAACCAGACACAGCAGAACGAGCAGACAAAAGACAAGATACATGACACTGATCACTCCAAGATATAATAGTATTTTGGCCCCAATTAATATGGGGTCTGTGAAGGACCATCCACGGATGTCCAAGAACAACAGGCGTATTAGAAGTTTCTGTCAGAAAAAAAGATATTAGTTCGGAATGATTTCCGGATGTAATCAATCTGACGGGAAGAGTAGAATGGGTAATAGAGGGAAGAGAAAGCCCACAGAGGGCATGCACTGCAATGGGCTGCGTTAGAGGAATCATCGGAAGTTTTAACTTAAAAGCAAAACTAGTGTCAATAAAATTTCCCTCTGCCCCTGAATCCACCAGTGCTTGACAATTTAATGTCTCATCAGCCCAACCCAAAGTGACAGGAAGTAAAGTGACAGCTTCAGAGGATTCCTTGAAATTAGTTCCACCCGTCAGTAACCTCTTACCTACTGACGGGCGAGTCCTTTTAAAGGACAAGAAGTCACAATGTGCCCCGCTTTTCCGCAATAAAAACAAAGACCCTCCGCTCGTCTTCGCTGTTTCTCCTGCAGTGAGAGGTGAGATCTGCCCAATTGCATGGGTTCCGGGTCGGGAACTACATTTTCCATCATGCCTCCCGAAAGCGGAAGCTGAAAGGCTCCGGGATCCGGTGACGTCATCCGCCCGCGACGTCGGTCCCTCCTTGTCAAGCGATTGTCTACCCGAACAGCCAGCTCGATGAGACCATCCAAGGTTTTGGGAAGATCCTTCGTACACACCTCATCCTGGATTTGATCAGAGAGACCATGTAAAAACATGTCCCACTGAGCCTCAACGTTCCATCCGCACTCCGCCGTCAGGGTGCGGAACTCAATGGCATAATCCGCCACAGTTCGAGTGCCCTGACGTAACTCAGCCAGAAGTCTTGCCGCCTCTCTCCCAGAGGCTGCCCCATCAAAGACTTTCTTGAGCTCCTCCATAAAAAGATCGAAAGATGAACAACACGGAAGTTTCTGATCCCAGACCGAAGTTCCCCATAAGGCAGCCTTGCCAGTGAGGAGGTTAATAACGAACGCTACCTTGGTGCGCTTCGTGGAGAATAGGGATGGTTGTAGAGTGATAAACAAGGAACATTTGGTGATGAAGGCTCGGCACATCAGAGGTTCCCCAGCGTATGAAGTAGGTGGAGGGAGACGGAGTTTAGAAGAAGGACGTACCGACACCGGAGCAGGGATCGGAGGTGGATCGAGTGTGTCTCCAGAAGCGAGGATCCCTCCCGTGAGCTTCTCAACTTGGGAGGTAAGAGCACTTACTTGTGTAACTAAGGCATGGACAGCCTTGTTAGTAGCTGTAATCGCCAATTCCTGGTGATCCATTCGGGCACTACTTTGAGATAAGTACTCGGAGACTTGCGTGACACTTGCTGGATCCATAGCGTGGTCAGTTCGTTCTGTCACGTTATGAAATGATCAAGACAAAAAGGATCCAAATGCAAGTGAATTTAATATAGTCTAGAAGGTAAAACACAAGATACAGAAAGTTAGCAGCGTTGATGAGGGTCTCGACACTGCTCTCACACCAGGAGCCTCTAGAACATAGACAGAACATGAACACGGTGTAACGAACTGACAATGAGTGAGTTAGCTATCCGCTCAATTATAGGTGAGCAAAATGCCATCAGCTGGAGCTGCTGATAATCACGCTGATCACGTGATGTAAACAAGTACGCATCAGAGCACATGAGAGCCATAACACCGAACCACGTGACAACAACAAACATGAATGGATAGAGCGCATGTATCTGCCAACCGTGACACAATCTACCGGAAATCGCGCGTCTCCCGCCTGGTCCTCAAATACGTCCCGCATCCCTCCCCGCTCTTCAGATGCATCTCGCACATACCATGCTGTGATCTTTGATGCGAGCGGAGCTATCTCCTCCATCTAGTGTCTAGTTATGACCTCTCCCGGAGGCTCTGCGTGTCTTCCGCAAATTCATGCCGGCTCCGTGATCCCCCAAAATGAATTAAAATACCCGGAAATCATGGCGACGAGAGTGAATGAGCAAGTGAACAGATCGCGAGAGCCACATGGTCAAAACATTACATTTGATAGGTTAAATGAATAGAGCAATATTGGAATAGTCCTGCATGTATTTAAGTCTTTTTTACATATAACATCTGAAAGTTCTGTTTTTGACAATATTACAAGTTCACTAAAAGCTGGCTTAATTATTAGATAAAACTTTTTTTAACATAAATATTTCATAATATAACTTCTTGTAATACACTCATTGCTATCAGAAGCAGTTTATGGGCCTATTTCCTTTTAGTAAACAAGTATTAGATTTATAGATGTGCATTTTAACTCATTTTCATCTTTCATCATTTGCAATGTTTCCAAATTGCATTGTTTGTCATTTTTCTGTGGCGGTTCATTCCACTGTGGTGACCCCTGATAAATAAGGCACTAAGCTAAAGTAAAATGAATAGATGAATTATTTTGTGTAAAGCTGTTTCTGGCCATGACATGTTCTTATCTAAATTTTTAAAAGAGACATGTTTAATAAATGTCTCAATAAATGAGCCAGACATTTCTGACTTTCCATACCAAGAGGCTCAGGAAATGTTCTTCCAGAAGCCCATAAATATTGCAGAGACAAAAGCTGCACAGTTTGTCAATAAAAAAGATATAAAATAAATGCTAATTTATAATTACGGTTGTACAGTTCAATATATTATGTACTGCTGTCATTAAAGACAATGACTCATTGTGTCAGTGTGAGTCTGGACAGCCAGGCTGCGTTGGGCCGCGTCGCATCGCGCCGCAGCCCCAATCTCCAATAAAACTGTAAAATAAAAAACTGTACATTTCTAGTCAAACTTCTGCAATCTTATACAAAAAAACAGAAAAAAGGGCAGCTTTAATAGCTAAAAATGTGGGAGAGCGTTGATATTATTTGATTGTGTTGTATTGCAATATGGAGCAATTAAGTGTTGATGTTAAATCAAAAGTACACTGCAAAAAAGCTTTTCTTAGTTAGATTTTTTTGTCTTGTTTCTAGTCCAAATATCTGAAAATTCTTAAATCAAGAAGAATTTTCTAGACAAGCAAAACATGTTGTCTTGTTTTAAGAAATAATATGCCAAAATAAAGAGAGTTTTTCCTTAAAACAAGCAAAATAATCTGCCAATGGGGGAAGCAAAATAATCTTATGTCAAAAGGGAAAAACAAGATTATTTTGCTTCCCCCATTGGCAGATTATTTTGCTTGTTTTAAGGAAAAACTCTCTTTATTTTGGCATATTATTTCTTAAAACAAGACAACATGTTTTGCTTGTCTAGAAAATTCTTCTTGATTTAAGAATTTTTAGATATTTGGACTAGAAACAAGACAAAAAATCTAACTAAGAAAAGCTTTTTTGCAGTGTAATTCACAAATACTTGAAAATGAAATGATTTAATGACAATAATTCTCTATGGTTACAACTGAATTAGTTACAAATAACTGTATAAAATGATACAACATGAAGTGATAAAAACATATGATATAGATTGTGCCCAGCTTAAATGTAAATTTAAAGTTACCTAAGAAAGAGAGAGACTGGGGGAGGAGAGAGACAAAGAGAGTTGGCCCCAACGATAGCCTGATTGCAGTAGAGTCAGAGAAGACAGACTCCAGAGAAGGAGAGGGGTAGAACAGGAAAGCGCAGAGCAAGAAAAGAGACAGAGCAAAGTTTACCTCCTATTTTGTATCTTTCTTGACCATGTGACCAAAGCCCAATACTGAGACATTCAAACTGACCAATCAACATGTGACCACATCGTAAAACCCCCAAAGTCCACATAGCAGGCCCTGATCTTATGAGTATCTGCCTTTGGAGTCAGTATGGACCTTCTTTGGTGCTAAAGACATGTTTTGCCATATAAACAAATGCATATGATCATTTAGACTCTTACACCTATAACTTGCCCTGAACTGGGCCAGCTATGGCCCAATGTTTGGTCATTGTCTGGAAGCCAGATTTGGTGTGTCATGACTGCAGTGAAATTGATTAACCCATGAGGCATTGCGCTTTAGGCACATTAATAATGATAATGGTTAGTATAATAATATAATTTGTAAAATAATAATTTAGTTATTAAAATATATGTAATGTAGGTTAAATTAAGTTATTTTGCAACATACAAGAAACAATAGATTATAAAAATCTGGATTGTTTCCTGGATTAAAATGAAGACATTAGAAAATGCAAACAGGAAGATGGAAATGACTTTGTGCACCAAAATATTTCTTTACTCAAAAAATCATTTAAATGTATATTATGTACATTTCAATGTTCAATTCCAAATATCAATGTTTAACATCTGGGCCAAATACTACATTTCAAGAGTTCACACTTAGCTGATGATTGATTATAAAGCAAGTTTGGCATGCTGTCCCGGGAGAGAGCCCTGAGCTCAAAAGGTCCTTGAGCCCCGGGCTCCCTCCCGTTGCAGGGCGAGAGGGGAGCTCTGAGCTCAGGTAGATCTCGAGAACTCCCCAAAATGCTCTACTCGGGACAGCAGCCGCGTATTTGAAGAACCCCCCAAAAGACAATATAGAAATGCAATATCCGGCTGCTGGGAATACAGATGTCCGGCTGCAGGGTATGAAGTACTATAGGATAGTACTAGGTTAGGTGTCATGCTGCGACAGTGTTGTAGGGGTGCATGAAGTACGGTGGAGCGTCTCTGTTTAGCAGAGGTGCGGTGGTATTTAATAGTACAAGGTAAATTACACTTCAGCAGAACGTTTAACTGCTTGGTGATGCTGGGCAGAGTGTCAGTAATAAATGACTGAGAGGGAGTGTGTAAGAGCTCGGCTGGGTGTTGCTGTAGAGTCAGTGGTGAAGAGGAAAAAGAGCTCGGCTGAGCGTCTCTGTTTAGTAGAGATGCGAGGTAGTTGATAATACGAGGTAAATTACACTTCAGCAGAATGTTTAACTGCTGGGAAGTGTGTCAGAAATGAATGACTGAGAGGGAGAGTATATGAGCTCGGCTGAGTGTCACTGCAGAGTCAGTGGTGGAGAGGAGAAAGAGCTCGGCTGAGCGTCTCTGCTGCTGCAGAGGTGCGTGGAAGTCAGTAAACGAAGGAAAATACGCCTCCACAGAGACGTTTAACTGCTTTAGCAGTGTTGGAGAGTGTATCAGTAATTAATAATTACGTGGAAGTGTATCTGGGCTCGGCTGAGCGTCACTGCTGTGGCAGTGGTGTAGAAGATGGGAAGAAGCTCGGCTGAGTGAGAGGTGTATAAGGTGTCAGTAATATAAGGGAAATACGTCTCCACAGAGACGTTTAACTGCTTTAGCAGTGCTGGGGAGTGTATCGGTAATGAATAATTAAGTGGAAGTGTATCTGAGCTCGGCTGAGCGTCACTGCTGTGGCAGTGGTGTGGAAAGGGAAAAAGAAACTCGGCTGAGCGTCTCTGCTACTGCAGAGGTGCATTGGAGGTCAGTAAAATAAGGGAAATACGCCTCCACAGAGACGTTTAACTGCTTTGGCAGTGCTGAGGAGTGTATCAGTAGTGAATGATTAAGTGGAAATGGAAATGAGCTCGGCTGAGCGTCACTGCTGTGGCAGTGGTGTAGAGGGGAAAAAATGCTTGGCTGAGCGTCTCTGCTGTTGCAGAGGTGTATGGAAGTCAGTAATATAAGGGGAAATACGTCCCACAGTGACGTTTAACTGCTTTGGCAGTGCTGGGAAATGTATCAGTAATGAAAAACAAATTGGGAGAGTATCTGGCTCGGCTGAGCGTCACTGCTGTGGCAGTGGTGTAGAGGGGTTAAGAAGCTCGGCTGAGCGTCTCTGCGGCTGCAGAGGTGTGTGGAGGTCAGTAAAATACGCCTCCACAGAGACGTTTAACTGCTTTGGCAGTGCTGGGAAATGTATCAGTAATGATTGACTAAATGGAAGAGTAACTAAGCTCGGCTGAGCGTCACTGCTGTGGCAGTGGTGTAGGGGGGGAAAGAAGCTCGGCTGAGCGTCTCTGCGCTGCAGAGGTGCATTGGAGGTCAGTAGTAAAGGGAAATACATCTCCACAGAGATGTTTAACTGCTTTTGGCAGTGCTGGAGAGTGTATCAGTAGTGAATGACTTAATGGAGGTGTGTATGGGCTCGGCTGAGCGTCACTGCTGTGGCAGTGGTGTGGAAAGGGGTGGAGCTCGGCTGAGGGTCTCTGTTGTTGTAGAGACGTGATAGAGGTTAGGAAAGAACCTCTTTGGAATATGATGGCTGGATGGAGAGTTGTGTAAACTCCCCCCGGAACGTGGTTCCGGTCCATTGGACAGGGGGTGTAAGCTTGCTAAGCTGACAGAGTTGATGCTATGGTGTAATGAGTGGGAGAGTAGTAGGTGGATAATATGTGTACCCGCTAGCCTTTGCGGCTGTATTATAGCGGGGAGTGTGATGGAAATGGTATATAGAATAAAATATGGAAATAAGGAGGGGAAGAAGAGAATAATAGGATGGAAGTTTCGAGGAAACATGTGGATTTGTGTTGTTATGAGTGTTGATGATGGCTGCAGAGAGTCAGCTGGGCTTCTCTGAGGTGGTGATGGCTGAGGCGAATGTATGAATTGAAGGCATTGGAGGACCAACGGCCGAGAGTTTCTATCTGTTGTTGGGAGAGGCCATTGTGAGCTGCTGTAGTGGCTGCTCCTATCCTGAATGAGTGTGCAGAGAATGGCTCTGGAGGAAAGCCTGAAATGCGGAGAACCTCCTTAAGGTGGTTTTGGAACCAGAAGCGTGTTACTGGACGGTTAGCGTCGTCAGTAAAAAGTGAGGCGAGGGGGTTTTGATCTAGGGATCTTCTATAGTGTAAGTATGCTAAGAGGGCTTGGAATGGGTGTGTGGGTGAGGGGATGTCGAAAATATATATGGAATGTCCTTTACGTAGCTGATCTGTTTACTTTGCCTAATAAAGAAAGCTAGAGTTTCTTAATCCAGCAAGGTTAGATCGGATATGGTGGGGTGGATAGAAGGGTTGAAATGAGATGTTATGGTAAGTTCGGAACATCTCAGAAATCCAAAGAAGGCTAGTGTAAACATGGCATTCTGATGGAACTAGCTTGTATGTTTTTTGAGACGTGTAAATGAGCAATGAATGAGGTGATGGAGAGAAGGGAAAAGTCTGGAAAAGGAGTTTTGAACAGAGAGTGAAAGTGTTTAAAAGCATTCCATGCTTTGAGATAAGATTGCAGAGTCCTGGGAGCCACCGCCTGGAGGATGAGTGAAATGGATGATTTCCGGAGGTGGTATAGAGGGTGGTTTATGGCAATATCATCTCTGCATAGTGAGGAACAGGTGTTGGATGAGGGTCTGCTTCTGGCGCCAATAGCCGAAACTTTCTGGAAAGAAAAGCGAGACAGAGAGTCAGCAATTTGGTTTTTACAACCTGGAACATGTTCAGCAGAAATTAAGAATTGTTTAGTGGCTGCTATCCAAACTACGCGTCTTAAAAGGGGGCATGAGTGACTGTGAGTGCGAGCGCCCTTTATTAATACATTGCACTGTAGCCTCGTTATCGCAGTGAATGAGAATGCTGGATGAGAACCACTCTTCGCCCCACAGGATGGCCGCTGCTACAACGGGATATAATTCGAAGAGTGCGGATGATTGTTAGTTTGGTGGAGTTTTTTAACATTTGGGGGGGCCAGGATGACGCGAACCAACGGCCCTGGTAAAATCCCCCGAAACCAACTGAAGGGGCGGCGTCAGTGAATAAATTAATATCTACTGGCGATGCTATAGGCTCGCTGTAGAAAAAGGAACAGCCTTTTGCTAGAGGAATTCCTAGGTCAGCGAAACTTTTGGGTGATCGCTAAATGTTTGTTTGGAGGTGACGACGGAGGAGAGACGATGAGGAAGTCGTCTAGCAGATGTATGAGTTAAGGAATTCCGTAATGATTGGAAAGTATCCAACATACTGCTTCTAAGAGCATGACGAAAATTTTGGGGCTACTTTTGCAGCCGAAAGTTAGACGGACTGCGAAGTAAAATTTGGAGCGCCAGCAAATGCCAAAAAGGTGCCTGAAATCTGGATGGATTGGCATGACTTTGAAAGCGGATGTGATATCGACTTTGTCTAGCCAGGCATTATGGCCGGCGGTTTTGATAAGGGATATGGCTTGGTCTATGTCGTGGTAGTTGAGCGAATATTCATCTAGCGGGATAGTGCTATTGATGCTGGGAAAAATAGAATTATGAGGCGCGGACAGGTCGATTATGAGGCGTTTTTTACCAGAAAATTTTCGGGTCGCAATGCCTATTGGACTAATGCGGTATATGTTAAACGGCGGGGCTGCAAAGGGCCCGATCATGAAGTCGTTATCAGTTTCTTTTTTGATTAGCTGATCGACTGTTTCGGGTTCGTCTTTTGCAGATTGTAGATTAGGGCAGCATAGGTTGTATGCGGGAGAGGCTGAGACACCTGGGTGGAATCCGTGAGTTAGACCTGAAATGAGAAAATCAGAGAAGTTAGAATCAGGGTGATTATTTAGCTCAGGTAATTGGTTGGATGAGGATCGCTTCTAAGCTGTTTGTCAAGATGTCTGGAATGAGAGAAACAAGAGAGAATGAGACATGACATTTACAACATGGTACATGCATGGCAGAACATAATAAATTGTTTAAGCTGATATCCATGCGAGGTGTCTTAATTAGGGCATGGGCAACTGTAAATGGCAGTGCATTTTGCTAATGCATAGTATGAAAGCTTCTTTGACGCAATGTACAAGGATAGTAGAGGTGGGCATTCGTCCCCCCACAGGATGACAGATAGATGGAGAGCTGAGGATGTGGGGCATGGCTTGTCTGGTGGTCATGGAAATACCTCTTGAAGACTGAGTAGGTGTAGTGATAGTGGATGGATTTTAAACCCCTTACTGATAAGAATTTATGTAAATGTATCTAACGCTTAGTCAATGGATAAAACATTAGAAATATAAGAAATATCTTCTTCCCATTCACATCAAAGCGGGAAGTTTATTACTTTGCCGTTTTCACATCTAACTGACTTGCCTATATGAACTTGCATATGGCCCTTGTGTGTGGACATATGAGTGACAGTGGCATATTACGATTAGACTTTTATGCTTAATGCGTTTTATGTTTTCACTAGCTGGGTAATACTCTTTTCAGAAGAAAAAATGGCTGTCGGATGGGGCAGAGTATTAATTTATATTTATTTGTTTGTTTGTTTATTAATTAAATTTATTTATTGGTTTATAAATATCAACTGCCAACTTCAAACTCTGAACTTAAAAGCGATGTCATCACTTAGTATAAACTGTGTGAAAGGAATTTTAGTTATGAGCTTTACTTTAATCCATGAATGACTTTGAAATCTTAATGTGATTAAAACTCACCATCATATCTAGCCTAGTTCATTCACAAATTCAGAGTCCATTCTTAATCTCTCAAGAGAGAGGGCGGGACCATTGGATGGTGATGCTTCACTTTCAGCTATTGGCTCAAAGAAGTGTCAATCAAACAGCCGGCGGCCATTTTGACTATTGTTATGACTGGAGACGCTACTGAACGCACTTCGGCGAGTAGTATGGATGATAACGGTGCATTTAATGGATGTTTATTGACGTAAGAATAAGCTGTGGACTAATGTTTGCAGATTGAAATGCCTGGACTTTGCAGTCGAATTACTTCATGTTTTTAGGATGATATGGATCTGTGGACAGGCTGGATGGTTTAGAGGTGAGTTCTTTGTATAACTTATCCTATTAGCGCTGGTCTCGTCTTATGAATCCACTGGCTTGCATGGTTTGGGATCTATAGAGCTGTGCGTCGATGGAATTGCTCTTCAGTGTTTGGACTCTCAGTAGTGATTATAAACCCACACTGACCTGAGCTAACTAAATTGAACAATCTCTGAAAATTGAACTGACTCTGATTCAATTCACTATATTCTTTCACGTGAAGCTGTTTTGACACAATCTACGTTGTATAGGTGCTATAAAAATAAAGATGAATTGAATTGAAAATGTTTAGTCTGTGTTTGAGAGTGGTTGTTTTAAGGCGAGGCTTCCCTTTGGAGCGTGCTATGTACATTACCACTGATGTACCGCTGCAGAGAGCGGTGAGGGTTCCGTTTCCTTGCAATGGCTTTGAACGCTGGCTTGAATGTTTTAAGCAAGCGGCAACCTCCCGCTCTCCCTCGGGAAGCCAATACGGAAGTAACTAAAACTGCAATTCATCGACTCGCCTTGGGGGGCTGGCTCCATGAAGTCCAAGGGCTTTCTTTCTGCATTGGTAAATTGGCCATTTTTACAGCTGATAAAAACATGTTTACAGCCTGGTACAAACGATGGCTTTGATGCATATAGCTATGATTACCCTTCATGACAACTCTGAGGGGGGTGAATTTTTTTATAACTCATCCGTTTCGTTTTTATAAGGTTATATTAAGTTTGCATAATTAAGGGCGTGGCCACTTGAGTGACAGCTAGCCCTCGCTGCTCGCTGTCTCGTCACCTCAGCTGATTCTGGCTAATTAGCCGCTGAGCTCGGCAAATAAATCGTGTATTTGTTTTGGTTAATGTTTCTTTACACCTTCATTTGCCTTTTGGAATTATTTCCTGCAATTATCAGATGATATGGCATGCTGTGTGGATTTAATTGTGCTTACAAACCGTTCAAGTTGCCTTCATTTCACAGGTGAGTGAAATGCTATACTTTTATACCATCTCTATAAATGTATTTGTTTAATTTAAGATCATTTATCATTTAAATGTTCTTTAGACCAGTATTGCACTCCAGAATCTGACAGATTGATTAGCTGTAGGCTATAAAACAGTCATCTGAAGCGTTGTCATACAGTGTTAGTGCTGGATTTTATAAACAGCCTTGCATTTACTAACACAGACTATATCTGAAGTGTTTGATAGTAATTCGCGTTTTCCTCCTGTCGAAAAACGTCATAAGAACAATGTTTAGTGGCTCAATGTGTTACAACAGTGTTTTTAAAAGTCTAAACACTTTATTGATATAGTGTACAACCAAGCACATGTGGTCAGAACACAAACGAGTCACAGGTAATGAAGTATTAAGCGTTCTGCCAAAGTAATAAATCTGTTTTAATCCAGGTCTAAGCAAAAGGCTGAGAATCAAGCATGCGTCTGTTGCTCCGCTCACTCTCCGCCTTTTTGCCCTTATTTGGTATGCCGCGTTCGGTGCGATGACGCGCAAACAAAATGGCGACGGTTGGCCGCGCCTACTTGTGGCTTCTTTTGCAGTGTTCAGAAACCTATGGGTGACGTCACGGATACTACGTCCATATCTTTTACAGTCTATGGTTTTAAGCTGTGATGTTGTTGTTGAAGATGCAGTAGCAAGTAGCAAGTAGCAGCTGGTGCCGAGCAGTGTGTTCTTCAAATCGAAGATGACTGTAGTAAGAAACCCTGCCTCTTTATAGTGAGTCAGGGATCGTCTGATTGGACTGTCATGAGTGGTTAACCAGCCGTGTTCAATCATAATCACGTGATCCTCTCGAAATTAGTTTATAACTAAACTCCACTTGACATCTGGCCCATGTCTTGCATGCTGCCTTAAAGACGGTGTCACCTCTGCCAAACCTGGGCAATGTTTGGCCCACATGCTATAAGCCAGTGCCAGATGAATGCCTGCTGGACCAGCTTTATAACAAATCTAGGCAAGAATTCTTACTACCTGGGTACATTCTCGAGCTGCTGCAATGATCATCCAGTTCTTTTCCCATGTCTGCATTAAACAGCATAAACTGAGGTCTAGTTGGCCAACAATTTGATTTAGAGGATTCTGAGCATGTACAACTACATCCCAAGAGCTTTTTATATTATATTAGTCATCAGTTTTTTTCAGTGTTCACTGTTTTGCAATAGTTCTACAACACCGCAGATAAAAATGTACCAATAAGGTACATTAAGGCTACGTTTACATTGCAAGGCTTAGTGCTCAAATCAGATTTTTTCTCAATCTGATTTTTTTGCATGGCTGTTCACACTGCTGTTATAAATGTGGCCAATATCAGATTTGCAGTGCAAAAGTACATTACGGAGAGCACAAAATGTTTAATTATGCACACAATGTGTATACTGTATGAGGTAAGCATGGTGTCAAATCATGTTTATATGATTATTGCCCTTTTCACAGACAATGTGGTTCTGCTACTACTAATGTGTATTTCGGCATTTGAGACCTAAAACAAGTCTTTTGTGATTGAAAACACTGATCATTTGTGTTTATGACAACCGCAGTGCGTGGCGCTCTGACCACTGGTGTAGTGAACTCATAAAGGGTTGATGAGCAGCCGCAGACTGAACTGAGAAGGCAGAGTTGGTTTATCTGTTTGCAGAGTTATTTCATTTTACTGCCCTTATTTTGTTCTTTGTATGAATTATAAGATCTAAACTAGAGGTACAGAAAGTTACATTTCAGGGTACCACCACAGTGATGGGTGTTTGTACTTATATTATGTAGTATGCCAGGGTGTTTTAACAGTGGACATATGTGTGTGATTCTCCACCGGTCTCACCTGTCATCTGAAGTCTTTTCCAAAACTGGTTTTATTAGTTTTCTAAAATGATTGTGTTTAACCAGTAGAGGTGTGAACCTACACTGGTCTCACGGTTCGGTTCGGTTACGATTATCATGCCATCAATTCGGTTCAATTCGATATCTCGGTGCATCACGGTGCATTGACGATTCTTTCCATACACAGTTTTATATTTTCCTCACAGCACAGCAATTCTTGTATTAAAATGTATAAATATATTTATATACTATTTGTAAAACAATTTTGTCCTTTATTACAAACAGTCGGATATATAAACTGTACCTTTAAACAACACGAGCATTTATAAACCATTTTGAAGGATGTAAACAAAAACAATGGTCCTAACGTATTTCCTGTTTTACATTTTTAATTTCCATTGCTTCTAAGAATCCAAAAAGGTCCACATATTGATAAACAGTGTTATGACGGCTGATTTAAAATCAAGTTATGATTGAATTGCCTCTTGTTACAGTTAGGAAATAGTTTAACGTCAAGCAGGAAATGTTCATGGGCCAATGACATGGCCACATTGAAATGGTCTATAGCAAATAAACAAATATAAATATCCCGCTCGCTTTCTGAGCCTTGTCTACCAAGTTATTTCTTACACCCCTTTGATTGGTCAGGCGCTCAACAGAAAGGGCTGCGATTGGCTCTTACACACTGGTGCTCTTCATAGATGCACTCATGGGCCACAGTGAGAGAGAGAGAGAGAAATGGAGATTACTTTCATTCTCTTAATCGCTGTGAAATAGGGGCTTTTGTTGTAAGTGTCAGTGAAACACTGTCCTGCAAACACACACGCAGTGAAATTGTGCACAGTATCAGAGTTTTTACGTAGTTAGAGCGTTGTAAATATTCGCGGCTCGCCTCCCTCGCCATAGTAAGCTACGGCGACATAGCGCATGTGAGATAAATGACGTCAGTACATAATAACCGGTTACGATTATTACTGAACCGATACCGAATTGTCCGCGTCTGCATCGCGGTGCACCGAAGAAACGATTAATTTTGACACCCCTATTAACCAGTTGAACACCTAAATCAGGGGTCACCAATCTCGTTTCTGGAGGTCCGGTGCCCTGCAGGGTTTAGCTCCAACTTGCCTCAACACACCTGCCTGGGTGTTTCAAGTATACCTAGTAAGACCTGGATTAACTTTTGTGTTTGATTAGGGTTGGAGCTAAAGTCTGCAGGACACCGGACCTCCAGGAACAACCCAGCAAGCAATAGCCGTCATTTCACCGTCTAGGTGAAGCATAGACCAGATCTAGTCCGGCTACGTGTAACCCAATTTTAGCCCGAATAACCTTAAATTTGGTTGAATGTTGTTTTTTGTAAAATAAAGCTTATGATATGTATGATACTTCATTATGTAAGCAAAGTCAATAACGTTTATGAGGTAACTGCAAGGAATAACTGTAGTTTCACTTTCTTGGTGAAGTATAGACCCAATCTAGCCCGGCTATGTGTAACCCATCTCTAGCCCAAAAAAACTTAAATTTGGTTTCATGTCTTTTTTTGGCAAAATACCTTGTGATATGTATGATATTCCTTCAAGTAAGGAAAGTAAATAGCATTTATAAGGTGTTTGGGTTTTTAATTATATGTGTTGTTTTCATAGCCTGACCGTAGCCCTGAATTAGCTCGTCATCAGATCGGCTATTATAGCCCACTGATAGTCTAAACTGATTCACTGTAGTATTTGGCCGTGCAGCGCGTGCAATGGTTAATACATCACGTCCACATTATCAGTAGTACATCCACTCGTGACATGTTCTATTTGTAGCCATACTTTATCTCTGAATTAGATGGGCTTTACCCACCTCGCAAAATTGACATGAATTGTTTTCATTGTAGACTTACTGCCTTTTTATTTTAAGTTAAAAATAAATATGCTATAATATTTCTTTTGTATATAATATCTTATCTATATCTTACGGTAGAACAAGCCAGATCTTATCAGTTAAGCAAAATGGACGCAGCTCCATATTCCACACGACAGATGGCGGTATTGCACATTTGTCGAGTCGACTGACCTGGACCAGCATATCAAGAGGAAGAAAGCTGTTGTCGTTTGAAAATTGACATTTGAAGCGCTGTGGTGAGCGCGAGTGCCCTACAAGGTAAGTGTAATCTGCTTTAATATCATGTTGTTCGGCAATGTTGTTTATTATATGTGCATGTTTTAATATAGTATTACGCTAATATCAATGCACAGACACCTTTAATTCCATAAATCTCAGACAAAAATAAAAACGGTGTGAAAGAGTGTTACAACCTTTTAAACAAGGAAAATTAAACACTTATTAAGCAAAGTTCGGTGATTAAGTGCATTTATTTTGTACATTGTGAGGGGTCTTCATTAAATTGCCTCATGAAGTCAATAAAAAAGTCAGTCATGAGGTGAAACTTCTGCAGTTCTAGCTTTTATAAGAATTGTTTACTTGTGATTTCATAACAAAAGAGACACAAACAACAATTTAATTCTAATTTTAGTTAGAGCCATTTGTCTCCTACAAAAATCTCATTCAAGCATAATTTGACAAGACAGCCTCTATTGTGTATGCTGCTACAAGGTTATTGATTTAGATTTGATAAATAAACTTTACTATTTTATGGAAAATGTAATTTTTAGTAAATGAGTAACTGTATTTTGACTTGTCACAGTAAAATCAAGTATAAAGTAAGCTGTTGGTTATTTTTATTATTATAATGCTTCAGTAATATTTGTAACTGTTTGTTTTTCTCCACATATATTTGAGTGTGGCTATGTAAAAGAAGCAGTCTAGCAGGTATGAGTTGCTTAAACAGTTTAGACTAAAACATTTACACTATGGCCTCATATTGCTGGGTTCTCTGTCCATATGCAGATTGTCCATGTACATTCTCAAGCTGAAAGAAGCTTTCGAGTAACATCAAACACACAGACTGAAAATTTTAAACAATATTAAAGCATTATTCATATAACTGCTGTTGATATAAAGAAACATTGAATTATGTAACACATTGATACTAAAATAGTTAAAATAAGTGAGTAAATAAGTAATCAGCTTAAGCTGTAAACCTGTGGCTAATGTAATTTTTTTGTTGATGGGTGATGTTTTTTTTTCTAGTTGTAACATGTAACCATCAAGCGTGATTGTGTCCTGAAGATCTACCTTATTTAAAGATTCTGTGCATCTACCTCAATGAAGACTTGTAAAAGAGTATGTGGTAAGTGTGTCAACCCGCCCTCCTTTCATAAATGTATTTGTAAAACTCACAGAGTCACAAGACTGAGTTTAGAACACATCTCAGTTTTTTTCTATTTCTCCAGGACTAAAAATGCAGAGGCTGAATCTCAAAATGCACACACAGCAGTGGAGATCTTTATCATTTGGGCTGAGGATGCTGGTCCTGGTGACACACTGCTAAAAATGATTTTCTTATTTAGATTTTTTTGTCTTGTTTCTAGTCCAAATATCTAAAAATTCTTAAATCAAGAAGAATTTTCTAGACAAGCAAAACATATTGTCTTGTTTAAAGAAATAATATGCTAAAATTAAGTGAGTTTCCTTAAAACAAGCAAAATAATCTGGCAGTGGGGTAAGCAAAATAATCTTATGCCAAAAGGAAAAACAAGATTATTTTTCTGACCCCATTGGCAGATTATTTTGCTTGTTTTAAGGAAAAACTCATTTAATATTGGCATATTATTTCTGAAAACAAGACAATATGGTTTGCTTGCCTAGAAAATGCTTCTCGAAGAATTTGTAGATATTTGGACTAGAAACAAGACAAAAAAAAAATCTAAGTAAGAAAAGCATTTTCTGCCGTGCAGAGCTACAGATGTTGGTGTAGAAGTTCTGCAAAACCTGCTGAGTGTCACATATGGATTGGTTGGACTTTTGGGTTCATGTACACTTGGGTTTGTTCAACCAGAAATTAAAACGTTTAATTATTCATGTCGTACAAATGAAGATACTTTAGGTGAAATCTGAGAGCTCTCTTATTCTCTATAGACAGCAATGGTCCCAACTTGTTTAAAACATCCTCAAAACAGACCACATGCTTTCAGTTGTTCAATCAGAATATTAAGCTACAAGAACAATTTTGAGTGTATATAAAGCAAAAATAACAGCCTTTGAGTTTCTTTCTTCTCTTGAACATAACATATTTTGAAGAAAGCCGAATACCTGTAACCATTGACTTTTATTATATGTTTTTTACAGGTTTTCAGCTTTCTTCAAAATATCTTCTGTTCAACAGAAAATCATAGTTTTTATCTTGTTTGTTTTGTCATAACTTTGACATTTTATATATTTATTTTGTATTGTTTAATGTTTTTTAATTTTGTTAATGTTGCTTTTATTAATAAAAGCTTTTGTTTAATCAGTTTGAATGGAGTGCCTTATTGAGAAAATGTTAATATGTATGTGTATTTTTGTTGTTTATAAAATGTATAAACATAGCCATTCATTAGCTGAAATTTCGATGACTTGTTTATTCTTGGGCTATGCTTAGACGTCTATTAGATTTTCACTGACAGCCCAAATTTAGCCGTGTTTTAGCCTAGACCAAATTTCACCGGCTATTAGACATCTATATGTAGTCGTCTATTAGCCGTCTAAATGTAGACGTCTAATCTTGGGCTATGCATAGACGTCTATTAAACTTTCACTGACAGCCCAAATTTAGCCGTGATTTAGCCTAGACCAAATTTCACCGGCTATTAGACGTCTAAATGTAGTCGTCTATTAGCCGTCTATATGTAGTCGTCTATTAGCCGTCTAAATGTAGACGTCTAATCTTGGGCTATGCATAGACGTCTATTAGATTTTCACTGACAGCCCAAATTTAGCCGTGATTTAGCCTAGACGTCTAGGCTATGTTTAGACGTCTAATAGACGTCTTTTAAACCAAAAAATGCTTGCTGGGAAGTTTGGTGATCCCTGATCTAAAAAAAACATTCCTCCATGATGATGCAGAAAGAAGAGTTACAGAGCTTCTGCTCAGGACACAATTTAAGTATGTGACGGTTGTCACTAGATTTTCCTCATGATTAGATGAGTGATGTGTGATTGGATCACAGCTGTCAGCTGACACAAAGTTATTTAGAGTGCGTTGGATGGTGGTTCTCGCTCTCTCTCATTCATTAACTGTCACACAGTCAGCATGCAGGTGATTCCGGGTCACGGGGTCATGCTGCTGTGTGTTTGTAGAGAGCGCGGTTGTTTGCTTTGAGTCCGGTTGTTGTAACAATGCGTGTTTTCGTACTGATTGGTTTTATTCTGAGGGAGAGGTGGTGTTCCTTAGAGTTAGGCGCGATATAAAAAGTATGAGTGTACGAGTCCGTTTTTGAGGCGGACGGTGAAGCAGCAACTTTTATGAATGAGAGTGTTTATTGTCGGAAGTTTTGTTTGTTATGATGTGTGTTGAACGCATCCTGCTCTCAGGGTTGTTTGTGAAGTGAGGTGCGTATTTATTTTTATTTTTTTGGCGCTCAAGTTGCCTATTTGTTTTGGGTTTTTGCTTTTTGTTTGAAGGTTTGATCACTGCTATGATCGAGATTTATTTGATGCAGTTTTCTGGGCCCAGTAGTGTCAACGGGTGATCGGGTAAGCAAGTGTTTTTTTCACTAAAACAACATTAAACTAATCAATGTTATGTGCTTTGTCTGATATGTTATCTATTTGCTAATTTGGATGTACAAAAGATTGAGTTCCGGGTAGAAAAACCATTTCACAGTGCATTGAGTTTACGATTGCTTCAGCGTGCACAAATGGAAATCTACTTTAGCGTATACGAACTGAGAGAAATTACAAAGTGCATTGAAATCACGATTGCTTCAGCGTGCACAAATGGAAATCTACTTTAGCGTATACGAACTGAGAGACATTATAAAGTGCATTGAAATCACGATTGCTTCAGCGTGCACAAATGGAAATCTACTTTAGCGTATACGAACTGAGAGACATTATAAAGTGCATTGAAATCACGATTGCTTCAGCGTGCACAAATGGAAATCTACTTTAGCGTATACGAACTGAGTGACATTATAAAGTGCATTGAAATCACGATTGCTTCAGCGTGCACAAATGGAAATCTACTTTAGTGTATACGAACTGAGAGAAATTACAAAGTGCATTGAAATCACGATTGCTTCAGCGTGCACAAATGGAAATCTACTTTAGCGTATATAAACGGAGACATGTCACAGTGCATTGAGATCACAATTGCTTCAGCGGGCACAAATGGACAATTTACTTTATAAAGAAGTGTAAAATTGAGTTATATAAGTTTATGTGGTAATTTTGCCTTGTAATATTGTTATTATTATTTGTTGTGGGTAAAATTTAATTTAATATTGTTTTGTTTTTGGTATGTTTAGAGGTGATGTACTTTATACCTTTATGATTGGTTAATTTATCACCCGTTGATTGTTTTGTAAAGGTATTTAATAGGTATTGTGCCTGGGCCTAGAATTTTGAGTTTGATTGGGCTGAAATGAATTTAATGAAATTTTGTTGAAGTTAAAGTTTGTTTTGTTGTTGTTGTTTTGTTTTTTCTTTATTAATATATTGATTTGTTTGTTAATTTAAACATTTGATTTTGGTTTATTTGAATTAAATCATGCATTTGGTGAAACCTTATTTTTTATTTAATTGATTTATTTGAGATACTGTAGTGGGGTTGTTACCCCTGGCGCCCAACCCATTTTATTAGCCAAATACCGCTACAAGTAGACAAACAAACGTCTACATTATTCCTGGTTAGTAAGAGCCACCTAAAATGGTGACAATCAATTTTCAAAATGCAGCTTTTTGAAATGTCAAGTTTCTATTCACAGGTTAACTTCATTATTCAAATAATAAATAAATGCTTAGGTCCATATGTTTATTGTGAAACTAATTCAGATGTTGTTGCTCTTGTCCTGTAGCTGTAAATGGGTGAAGCACCATGGCAAATGTTAAACAGCTGCTCAATAAATCACTGGATGATTTGGGAGAAACTGAACTAAAAGAGTTTCAGTGGTGCTTAATGAATGACCATAGAGATATTTCAAAAGCTGAAATGGAGAATGCAGACAGGTTGAAGACAGTGGATAAGTTGGTGTCATGTTTTGGACCAGAAAGAGCTGTGAAGAACACAGTGGATACCCTGAGGAAAATAAAGCAGAATGAATTGGCTGAAGAGCTGGAGAATACACAGAAGCAAGGTACTGTTTAATTAACTGTCAGACTTTACAAATGTGATCATTTGACTCACGTTTTTATCAGTTCAAATCTTTCATGTTAAAACCCTGTCCTAGCAATGGTTTTTGAGTCAGATGTATTGTACAGCTTCTGAGCAATAAATGTAAATATATTTAATATTAAGTATATAACTAATGTATGTTAATATTAACAAAAGTCTTTGTTCATCTGAATTTGTTACTTCATTTATATGTGCAATTGTTCTTTTTTGTAATGGGAAGCACAGGACATAACTATGTTTATGAACAAAGAAAAACAAGAACGAAGAAGCTTAGAATAAGTTATGAAACAAACATTTCTGAAACAGGAACACATTGTAAAGCCAGCTCAAACTGTCTGTAAATTGTCATTAGTGTATGAGTGTGAATGAGAGTGTATGGATGTTTCCCAGAGATGGGTTGCAGCTGGAAGGCCATCCGCTGTGTAAAACATGTGCTGGATAAGTTGGCGGTTCATTCCACTGTGGCGACCCCAGATTAATAAAGGGACTAAGCCGAAAAGAAAATGAATGAATGAATGAATACTACTCTCATTAAGGTTTATGTAAGAATTGGATTTCTGTAAAGTAGCCCCTCATTTTCTGTCATCCGGAGTCTGCATGGCTGTTGAAATAATTGAGCATTAGCAGACTCATAATCCAACAGCAAGATCTCTATCAAGCCTTTTACACAATTTATGCTTTACAAAGAGAGAAGACCTCCATCCCAGGAGCACACAAAGATAAAACTATAAAAACAATCATTTATTACTCATTTGCACAGATAGAATGAACAAATATGAAATATAGAGTTGAGCAAAGGAAAACAAGAACAAAGATAAGTTGTAAAAGAAACATTACTGGAACAAGAACACATTGTAAAGCCGGCTCACACTGCATTTTTTAAACAATCCTATATGATTGTAGCTTCTTCATGAACATGATTCTCATGTCAGACTTTAGGATCTCAGTGTTCATAATGTCAAACTGTACAACAATAAAGAAGCCCCAAACATGGACACACAAGAAAGCTCATCTGAAGTTGGACGTCATCCGTCCATGACACATTCACTAACTTGCATTCTGAAAGGATAACACACAGCAAACATTACAAATCTACAGCGTTATTTTGTCCACAACATGCCTCAATAATAAAACCAGAAAAAAATAAGCTGTTCTGACATTTCTGCATGGTGGGTTGAAGTTGCCCTTGGATCTTGCTTTAGAAGCTTTAGGGGGGACTAAACAAAATGTTACATCAGGAAACATTGAGACAGCAAATAATCAGCAGAGTAAATTCATTCAAAAAACTGTAATAGGCACACTTTAATTCTGAAGAATTGTTTTTGAAACATCCTGCATCATTCTGAGTAATCAACTTTGTTTACATCAATACAATATAAGATTTAAGTCAAATCACCTACCCCTGCTCATTCAAGTTACCATACAGCAGGGCTATTCAATTGGCGGCCCGCGGGCCAAACCCGGCCCCCGAGGCAATTTGTTCTGGCCCTCCAAATAGTGTGACCAAGACAGTTTGTGCGTCTGTTTAATACGGCACGAGCTGAAGGCTGCGCAGATCGCAAGTCACGTGACATTAAGCGAGTGGCGCCAACAGCCTCTCAGGTGGTGACGCAATGACAGACAGCAATTCAGTGTAAAAGCATTAACCCCATTGCAGACGATCGGAACAAAATGTCTCTTTCAACTTTGAAAAAAAGAAAAGTTGATGCAGAAAATAGACAATTCAACAGCGAATGGACAGAGAAGTATTTGTTTATATCTGTCTGTTCTAAGCCTGTATGTTTACTGTGCAACGAGTGCATATCCGTGTGTAAAGAATATAACTTGAGAAGACATTTTAAGACTAGCCATGCTAACATTGACACCACATTCCCACTGGGCTCAGATGCTCGGCAGCAAAAAATTTCAGGGCTATCTGCATGCTATGAAAAAAGACGTCTTACCCTGTTTGGCGCTTATACTGAACAAGAGAGAGCAACATCTGCATCCTTACGAGTGGCGTGGATATTAGGAAAAAAGAAAAGGCCATTTACTGATGCAGAGATTGTCAGAGAGTGTATGCTTGCGTCAGTTGAAGAGGTGGTTACAGACGAAAAAACCCGAAACAGCTTGCTTGATTCAATCAAGAAAATTCCATTATCAGACACCTCAACTATAAGAAGAGTGGAGGCCCTTGCATCGGGCATCTTTGAGACTCTTTTAGATGCCCTGAGGAATGCGCCGGTGATGTCTCTTGCAGTGGACGAATCGACTGACAACAGCGATATAGCGCAGTTGTGCCTATTTGTGAGATTTTTTTGACGGTGAATGCTTTCAGGAGGAATTACTTGGATTACTTCCTTTGGAGGGACACGCGACTGGTGAGGCAATATTTAATTCAATTGTTTCATTCTTTGAAGAGAACAAGCTGGAATTGGGACATATTAATTTGCTAGTAACCGATGGTGCTCCGGCAATGGCAGGCAGGATACAGGGCCTGTCTGCTCGTTTAGCGGCTGTGGTTCCGCAACTGAGATCACTACATTGCCTTATTCATCAGAGCATCTTGTGTGCAAAATTAAGCAGCCAGTTAAAAGAGACAATGGATTCTACCATGGCTATTATTAACTTTATTCGTTGTACTTCTAGCTTACAACACCGCCTTTTCCGCCAGCTGTTGTCAGATATGTCTGTTAAATATAATGACTTGCTTATCCACAATGACATTAGGTGGCTTAGTAAAGGAAACGCATTGAAAAGATTTTGTGAACTAGAAGACGAGATCCTGGCGTTTCTCCGAAATTCAAAGCACATACAGGCTCAAAAGTTTCTGACGCTAGATGTAAGCACAGGTAGAACCACCTGCAAGGCATTTTAGCCTGACGCACCTCCGCCGGTGCCATTTAGGCTGGCTGCAGGGTCATCAGCCGGGAGCCACCCATCGTTGATGTTTCGCCCCTTTAATCCCGGAACATCTCCGGGTGGTGGAGCAACGGTAGGGACGTCTCCCTACCGCCCCCTGCAGCCAACCCTAGGATCCTTCTCTCCCCCATGCCTTGTCTTTCCTCCGAAGCCATAGCCAGAAGCTCCCTTTCTCTGCCTCCTCTGCCAGCTCTTTTAGAGCTCTTGATAATTTGGTGCCTCTGACACCAATAGACTTCAGGAGCCGTTGGGTGGAGGTTCCAGGGAAACCTCTGCAGCCAATTTCCACTGGATAAGTTAACGCGCGCCACCCTGCTTCATTACAAGTGTCTGCTAGGTCTGCATATCTCTCCTTCTTCCTCTCAAACGCAGCCTCCAGACCATCTTCCCATGGCACTGTTAGTTCGACCATGATGACAATTTTTGCGACGGTGGACCAGAGCAAAATATCTGGCCGGAGAGTGGTTATAGCAATTTGCTGTGGGAACTTCAGCTGATGATCAAGATCTGCTCTCAGCTCCCAGTTGCCTTCAGGTGACAGCAGCGACCACATCTTTGTGGTGCTGCTAAGTGCCTCACCCCCTTCCCTGACAAACTG
Organism: Danio kyathit; assembly: GCA_903798195.1. NCBI lineage: Eukaryota > Metazoa > Chordata > Actinopteri > Cypriniformes > Danionidae > Danio > Danio kyathit. The sequence goes on from CAIGQS010000016.1 coordinate 393,293, forward strand.
GAAAAGGCCGTGAGATGTTACTGGTGTGGCCCTGTTGGCTTCCAGTCTCCGAGCCTCAATGATTTCTGCTAATTTCCGCAGGACCTGGTCGTGGCGCCACCTGTATCGTCCTTGACTCAATGCTGCCTTGCAGCTGGCCAGAATATGTTGTAAACTGGGATTCGGATGGCCACAGAGCTGGCAGCTCTCCTCTGCGCCATACCAGAGATGCAAATTCTTGGGGCTTGGGAGAGTGTCATATGTTGCACAGATTAGGAAGCTCAGCCTTGCTTGTGGCATTCTCCACAAATCAGTTCACGACACAACCCTGTCAACAACAGCCTCCCAGGTTGTCCATCTCCCCTGTTGGGATTGGCTTATGGCCTTGATCTTATAACTCTCTTTTTCCTCCCTCATAACTTCGGAGATCACCATTTTTTTCCTTTCTGTCTTTGAGGCTTTGGACCACATCCTAGGTGATGTTCCCCAACCCAGGCCTGCTCTCCCTTGTTGCACAAACCCAACAACTTCTTGATGCTTCAAGCTGTTAATGGCCTGGTGCGCTGCATATGATGCTTTCCATTTCTTTCCAGTCTTTATTTGGGCGTTGGTATTTTTCACTGTCGGATCTGATGAGTCCTTTATCTCGAACACCAGCCTCACCTCACGCTAATGGGGAATGTTGAGTTTTCCTCTGCCGTTTGTTTTTTGAGTGACATTTTTCATCACTTGAATCAACTCAATAACGAGCTACAGGGCAGAGATCAAACAGTCACGCAACTTGAGGAGAAAGTTCATGCATTTCAAAAAAAGCTCAGACTTTTTTCTGCCGACCTATGTCCCGGAAAAATGCTCCACTTCCCTACTTTGCGCACATCAGGTCATCAAATCACAGGGGTGATGACAGGTTTCCTGGAGGCACTGAAAAGCAACTTTGCCCATAGGTTTGATCAATTTACAATCCCCGATGAAGTGAGGACATTTGTTAAGGACCCTTTCTCTGTGAATGTTGAGGGAGAGTTTGCATTAAGAGCAAAGGAGCTGGTTGTGTCATTAGATGAGGCGTCTTTACAACTCGAACTCATTGGCATTCAGTCATCAGATGACCTGCGACAGTCATTACAGGTGGCAGGTTCTCAGATGTTTTGGACACATGAAGTCAGCCAGGAAAAATTTCCTAATTCAAGGGGTCTTGCCATTTTTGTCCTCACAATGTTTGGCTCTACTTACACATGCGAGTCATCATTCTCACACATGAATGCCATTAAAACGAGCAACCGCGCATCTCTCACATCCCAGCACCTCCACCAGTGTATGCGTATTGCGCTGACAATGTATACCCCTGATTTCTCTGCACTTGCGAAATCTAAAAAATGTCATTTCTCTCATTAGGAGGCAGTCTAAATGTTTGCCAATTGTTAAGATGGCTATTGTAGTTTAATAGGGCTACTGAAATAATTTACTTTGATAGAAATACCAAAAACAATCTTATGTTCCATGTTATGAACCATTTTGTTATGTGCACTTAAGTTTCAGTTGCTGTAAATGAGTTCCTAAATAAGTGCAATATGGTTCTTTGATTTGCCCATTTGAATTAAGAAAAAGCCTTGAACATCTTACAATGCACTGTTATGTAATTTCAAAAGAAAACATTTTGTTTGTAAAAAAGGCGTTTTGTACAATGCACTGATATTGTTATGTAGTTATGTTTGAATGTAAAAGTAGCCTACTTGAGCAATGCACTGATTTTGTTATGCTTCAAAATACAATATTTGAATTAAAAAGCCTATGTACAGTCCACTGATATTATACAATTTCAAAATACAACATATTGATGTTTTAATGTAGGAAAAGCCAACGTGGGTGCTCAAGGAGCAAAAACACAACATATGGGCTCTAATGTTGTTGTGTCATCACTTATATCACAAGTCATATCTCTCCGGCCCCTCATATGGGTTGCTTTTGATAAACCGGCCCCCATGACAAACTAATTGAATAGCCCTGCTATACACAAATATATCATTCTAACTTCAATAGCAAAAGTAGGGGCGTTACTGTACTCATACATAAGAATGTACAGTTTGTTATGGAGTCAAATGTGAATCTTATCGTCCGATCAGCTTGCTCTGCTGTGATTATAAGATCCTGGCAATCAGAGTGGAGTCAGTCATGAGAAAGATAATTCACCCAGATCAAACTGGTTTTATTGTTGGGAGACAGTTATCTTACAACCTTCATTGCTTATTTAATATTATTTATTCACCTAAAAATAATACCAATCCAGAGGTCTTAATTTCTTTAGATGCCCACAAAGCATTTGATAGAATAGAGTATATCTATTTATTTACAGTGCTTAAAAATTTGGTTTTCGCCCTGGATTCTGTTCCTGGGTTACAATTTTATATTCCAGGTCCCAAGCATCCATTCAAACAAATAACATCATTTCTTAATGCTTTCCACTCTCTAGGAGAACGAGACAGGGCTGCCCTCGGTCCCCTCTGCTCTTTGACATTGCTGTCGAACCTCTTGCAACCGTATTAAGGAACTCAGATGGCTTGCAAGGAATTTTCAGAAAGGAACAAGAACATAAGCTCCTGCTATATGCGGATGATCTTCTTCTTTTTCTGTCAAATCCAGATACATGTATTCCAAAACCTCTTACAATAATTTCAGAATTTGGAAATGTTTCTGGATACAAAGTCAATCTAGCAAAGAATCTCCTTTTCCCTATCAATGACAGAGCACAGCAAATGTCTGTCCAATCCTTTCCATTTTCAGTTAGTCCTGATAAATTTGTATATCTGGGTGTGAGTGTGACACGCAAATATAAGGATTTGATCAATAATAATTTTAAAACGACATTAGACAAAGCCAAACAAGACATGACGCAGTGTTCAACCCTTCCTAGGAAAATCAATTCCATTAAAATGACAATACTACCAAGATCTCAGTTTCTATTGAACCGCCAGCTTATCCAGCACGTTTTACACAGCGGATGCCCTTCCAGCCACAACCCATCACTGGGAAACACCCATACATTCTCATTCACACACACACACTAAAGACAATTTAGTTTACCTAATTCACGTGTTTGGGGGAAACCGGAGCACTCGGAGAAACCCATGCCAATGCGGGGAGAACATGCAAACTTCACACAGAACCGCCAACTGACCAAGCCGAGGCTCAAACCAGTGACCTTCTTGCTGTGAGGCGAACATGCTATCCACTGCACCACCACGTCACCACACCTTAAATTATAAATTATTATTAAACACTATTTAAGCTGTTATACAGTAAAATAAAACCTACTGTACTTATTGTATTCAAATGAATGAAACTGCTTTGCTTCTAAAGATCTCCTTGTGTACATTTATTAAGCAAAAACACTATTTATTTTATATATTTTCACTGCGCTCCTATAATTCTTTAATGTGCTCCTAAATTTTTCAACTTAGGAGCGCATGTGCTACTCCTGAAAAAAGTAAGCGTCAAGCCCTGATACCTGTCAGCTAATCACTTAGAAATCCTTGCCTTTTCTTCTTTATTGGCCAGACGCCTGACTCTTCTCAGGTGGAAAAAAACAAACCCGCCATCCCACAAACACTGGATATTAAGTGTTATCACATCTTAAACTCGAACACAATAAGTGCACCATCCGAGGCTCTACAAAAAAGTTTATGAGATTTGGCAGCCTTTCCTATCCTACATTGAACGCTCAGGGGTTATTACATCCTAAGTGAGAGTTTATCCCTAATTCCCTAATTAGTTTTATCTATTTTTATTTCTTTATTTTATTTTTCTCTTTTTCTTTATGGGGTGTGAGTATGTCTGTAGCTATGCACCATGTTAATTTGTTGTTCAATATGTGTGATGTGGAAAAACTTAAGACTTTTGAAAAATCAATAAAAATATTTGAATAATAAAAGTTTAAGCAGTACTAATAAATAGTTTTTAAAGAAGGACAAGCCATTCTCGTACGTGACTTTGTTCTTTGTGTAATTGAAATGTAGGCAATAGCTATGTTTCCATCCAAAAATGTGAATTAAATTTATTTGCAAAACTGGAATACCGCATAAAAGACAGCATAAAGCAGCGTTTCCATCCAGTGAATCAAAGAGAACAAAATAGTCACTTTCTGATTAACTGGCGCCAAATATCAACAGTAAAAACAGAATTTACTGCGGTAGAAGAAGCTACATGAATCTTTTCTTTATTTATTAAATGACTTTCACCTCAGAGGACAATGCCGGCACACAATGAACATGTGGTGGCGTTTGAAGCCATGAGACGCGGAGAACAGACGCTATTGACATGCTCCAGACGCTCTGGAGGTCATTAATAATATAATAACATTAATACTAAAATGGTTAAGGCATTTTAGAATGACCAAAACAACATTTGAGATGTTTTACAGTGTGCTCAGCCTGCTGGATTATCCATTCACACACATTTTCATCATCATATGATCTCTTATAACAAACCTTTTTTAATACACATACTGGAATTTGTTCAGTAAAAGTGCTTGCGTAGTTTACGTAAGTTTCTTTTCTTATCGAGTAAAAAGTTTATCCTACTCAGTTATGCGCATGTTTTATGCCTATATTTCTTAAGTTATGTGCATCATGACGTTTCCATCAATAATTTTTTTTTTATGCTCATAGCCGATCCAAAATGCACATAAAAATTGGTGGCTGGAAATGCAAGGCTGAGTGAGAAATACCGCTTCATCTTTAAAAAAAAAGTGGAGGAGAGCGACAGAAACTCAGAGTTTAGAGAATAAGACCTGCTACTGACCAGGTTAGGTTCACAGAGTAAATGACCACAGTAACTGACTCTGAGTCCTTCTTTCTAAAACGGGGCCCTGATCTCATATGCTATTGTTTTAGAACTTCAGTTGCCGATTGGAGAAATTACCAGGAATAATAAACGGCTATTGCTCTACAAACAAGTGTGTTCATGACTATACATACAAAAAAAAGTAATACAATTAGAAAATATGACTTTGCAACAGGCGACGCGTGGCGCAGTAAGTAGTGCTGTTGCCTCACAGCAAGAAGGTCGCTGATTCAAGCCTCGGCTGGGACAGTTGCCATTTCTGTGTGGAGTTTGCATGTTCTCCCAGCGTTCGCGTGGGTTTCCTCTGGGTGCTCCGGTTTCCCCCACTAGTCCAAAGACATGCGGTACAGGTGAATTGTTTAAAGCTAAATTGTCCGTAGTGTATGAGTGTGTATGGATGTTTCCTAGAGATGGGTTGCAGCTGGAAAGGCATCCACTGCATAAAACATATGCAGGATAAGTTGGCGGGTTATTCCGCTGTGGCGAACCAGTATTAATAAGGGGAACTAAGCCGAAAAGAACATGAATGAATGACTTTGCAACATCAAGCAGCATTAGGCATGGGCCAGTATAGGATTCTGAGGGTATGATAACCTTGAATAAAAATAACACGGTTTCACAGTACTGTGATTACTGCTCTAAAACATATTCTTTTATATTCGCCTACTGGTACATGAAGAAAATGGTCAATATTCTGAAAATTTATGGCGAACTTCACACTCAAATGTTTGCATATCATCAGCATGCTGTAATCCATTTCTTAAGCAGCAAAATTTTTAGATTAGTTTGTTGGCCAGTTGTAGTCAGTGCAATGCTAAACGTTATTGTTCCACTATAATTTGTTTGTTTTGTCTCCCGTCGTCCCACAACATCATCATATAGTTTAGAATACTGTACAATGTTTTATCATCATTAATTACTTTAGTGTCCATTTCATTCAGCATATTTAATATTGGGGGCATCCACGGTTTTTGACATATTTTAAACCAGGATTTCTGCAGGTTTCACCAAGTTAAACGTCTTTCGGATGAGACGTTAAACCGAGGTCCTGATTCTCTGTGGTCATTAAAAATCCCATGGCACTTCTCGTAAAGAGTAGGGGTGTAACCCTGGTGTCCTGGCCAAATTCCCTCAATCGGCCCTCACGATCATGGCCTCCTAATCATCCCCGTCCACCAAATTGGCTCTATCACTGTCTCTCCACTCCACCAATAGCTGGTGTGTGGTGAGCGCACTGGCGCTGTTGTCCTGTGAATGCCGTCGCATCATCCAACTGGATGCTACACACTAGTGGTGGTGTGGAGAGACTCCCTCATGATTGTGAAGCGCTTTGGGTGTACGGCCATACACAGTAAATGTGCTATATAAATACACATTACATTACATTAAATGTAAGACTTTTAAAGACCATTATGACTGGAATTTTAGACTCATAAGGTTAAGGAATTTTTCAAATGGCCTAGATGAAAAAGATTTTTATTTGTCCTATTAAAAAATATTATAAATTAAATACATTTAATAATACAATAACAAATGAATAATAATAAATTACAATATTTTAGATATTTCTTAGCAAAAAAAAATGTAAATATTGTGTAAAAACTAGCAAGCTTTACTTGTATCCACACATTTTTTTTTCCAACATAAACTTTCTTTAAAATTAAAAACAAATGAACAAATATTTAAAAAGTTTTAAAAACTCTAATAAACTAAATCTATGCACAACACTCTGTCCAGGTCGATGTCCTCAGCAGTAAATACATGGAGCATGTTAAAAAACAAATGTTTATAGTAAGGAAAATAATTAAACCATTATGATAAATAGAGTTAAAATGACCTTTTTTAATAAAAAGTTAAGTTTTATTGAGATGATTGTTGGTGATTGTATGGGTTTTGGCCAGATTGGGTAGCAGAACATGAACAAAGGAAAATGAAGACTTGTTTAAAAAAAGATTTAGGACCTACAACACAATATTTCAGTAAATTTAATTTACCTTAAGAAGGTAGAGAAAATGGGAGACATGAGAACAAGTAACGAAAGAAACTCATTCCTGTCTTTCAATGAGTGCTTATGTGCATTTAGGAGAACTAGGCAGCACACTCAGGGCTGCAAGATGGATTTAATTTAGTATTCTTATTACTAAAATATATCTGAATGAGGATCAAATGACTGAGTTGGTCTTTGAGAAGGAAAACCAACCTGTTTGTTCCTGCAGATCTTCCTGTTTGACTCTGAATGTTTCTTCAATCTTCACATCTACACTCTCCTCTTTAATAAACGCCATCTTTATAACAGTGTGGAGATCAGTCGCTTCAGCAGGAGTTTTTCTCTGTGTTTGGACACTTTATCCTGTTTTAAATGAACAAAACAATAAAAAATGTTCAGTTTCAAATAAATAAAACAATGAACAGAAATAAAATAACTTCTCTTCAACACTCTACAGTTTCTTTATGTGAGAGTCAATAACAACAAGAAATCAGGTAAAAGAGTAAGTCTGAGCAAGAAACAATAGCCACAAATGAGCTGATTAAAACTAGTACTCCATTTCTTATATATAATGATGTATACTTAGAATGGACTGACATTATGCTATTTAATAAATTAAACTTTCATTAAAACACTTATTACAGACATCTCTGTTACTTTATTCAAACAAAGCCCTCTCTGAGTAAAATAATACTATCTTGTATAACGGGTTAAAATTATATTGTCAACAGCAGGTACATCATTTACCATCGGATGAAACCTAAAACTTTAATCAATCGCTTTATATTCATGTAAAAGCTTTAAAGCAAACCTTTCTCCAGTCGAATCCTAGCGCAGGAGAGGCGCAGCCTTATGACGTCACACGCCACGCCAAAATAAAAGTCTTTTTTGTTTACTGTTGCAGTCTTCTTCTTCTTCTTATAGTTTTACGGCGGTTGGCATCCAGCGATTTGGTGCATTACCGCCACCTTCAGCTCCGGAGTGTGAACCAGAGGTTAGGTTTTCATACTAATCATTTTCCCCCCACCTTCCTCATATACACACACATACATATTTACAAACACACCCTTCACAATAATCTTATACTTAATAATAATAATAATATTAATAATAATAATAACCACCACTATACTCATACACCTTCTTTTACTTCTATTACTTCTAATACTTATATTTAACTCTCTTCCCTTTACCTTCTGTTATATTTTAACTGATTTATTTATTTATTTTATATCCTATCATAAACACCAGTTTCTCTCAAGAACTTCATAAGAATTCTAGTCTGAACCCTGTCCTTACTGTTGCAGTCATGAATTATTGATACATTTCTGCCTCTTTTTCCACTTTCTCACCTACACAGACACACACATATTCAGCATTTGGAGTTGATCAAAATCTTTACTCTAAACATTTTTAAGACAATTTAAAAAAAACTTTTAATCCGCTAAGACTAAGTGTTTAAAGCAGAAAATCCCAACATTCTGAACAAATAATCTGATGTGTGTTTTGAGCTGAAACTTTACAGACATTCTGGAGACACAAAAGACTTATCCTAAATCTTGAAAAGGGGGTAAAATAGGTGCCCTTTATGTAAAAAGTATGATAGGTAGAATTATAAGTGTTTTGAAATATGTTTTGGGGCAACGCAGTGGCGCAGTAGGTAGTGCTGTTGCCTCACAGCAAGAACGTCGCTGGGTCGCAGGTTCGAACCTCGGCTGGGCAGGGTCAGTTGGCGTTTCTGTGTGGAGTTTGCATGCTCTCCCTGCGTTCGCGTGGGTTTCCTCCGGGTGCTCCGGTTTCCCCCACAGTCCAAAGACATGCAGTACAGGTGAATTGGGTAAGCTAAATTGTCCATAGTGTATGAGTGTGAATGTGTGTGTGGAAGTTCCCAGAGATGGGTTGCGGCTGGACGGGCATCCGCTGCGTAAAATCGTGCTGGATAAGTTGGCGGTTCATTCCGCTGTGGCGACCCCGCAAGGGACAAAGCCGACAAGAAAATGAATGAAATATGTTTTTGCCAATTTGTGCCATTTTCTTTCATTGAATGGATGTGATTTTGCCATGTCCCGCACACTGCTCAGCCAACTTCAGTGAGTCTACAAAGTAGGTAAATTAGATCAAATTAAAAAGATTTTTAAATATTCTTATTATCTTTAACAAGTTATTCCATTTTTTTTATAAAAATTAGTAACTTTTTGTTTTCATAATATCATTAATCATTTTGCACGTTCTTGAAATTGCTGTCCACCCTGTCATGATGTGGTAAATGCCCCTTTAAGAAACCCTCTGATGTACTCATTGGCATCCCCGTGCACATTTTGCTTTTCTTGATGTGCACACATTAACTATCTACACTTTTGTTTCTTATTTTTCCACATATTGTGTTAGAAACTGAATGTTGTCAAGCTTAACATGTCCACCCTGTCATAGTCAAATATTAATTAATATTAAAATGCATGGTGGCTCAGTGGTTTGCAGTATTAGTGAAAACAGAAGTTGAATTCTTGAAAACTTTTAGATCCCTTTTATATGAACCCTTTAATATTTCTTGTTGTACCTGCTGTTTTTCAAATGTTCCTCCATATTTAGTTCACTAATAAAGACTTTGTCCATCTGTCATGCCAATGTCCACCCTGTCATCTTGTTTTCCACCGTGATGTTCAAATTTTATGAAAATTAACAAATTATTAATAACCTCAGCAAAACATCTTGTGTGATTTCTTAATTAACTAATAAGGGCCAGTTAATATTGTTTGAAAGTTTAACAAAATATTTTAGATCTTGGGTTTTATTTGGAAAAGAACGTGCAACAATTGCATATTTTAGTGGGAAATAAATGTTTTGTCCATTATTTCATTAATATAAATAGACTTTTTCCATAATCTATAAAGTTGACCTTTCTGAAAATACACATTTAATAATCACAGTGCAGTAATAGTATACTTATACTACTCTGAATTTGCCCATGACAAGGTTAACACAATTTGAGGTTTGTTTCCTGTTTTTCTGTTTATTTGTAAAAAGTGCAGGAGCTTGACCACCATGCATTTCTTACAGCCATAAGGTCTGTGAAAAATCTCTTTAAAAAATCTCTTTTTTAAAATGTTGATGTCTCAATTGCACTTTATAGTGATAATGACCCAGATGCTAACTAGCTAACAATGTAGCTTTCAAGTACACAGTTCAAGATAACAACAATTGTGATTTAATACACAGACATTATTTTAGAAACCCTCAAACATATTTGAACACATTTACAGACTTATTGTAGATTCTTATTTAAGGCTTAAAACACATCAGACTCTGCATCTGAACTGATAGACAGAGAGTGGAGCACTCAGGAGTAAACAAATCAAACGCCTGGCTCCCTTAAGTGCGTTAATACCTAAACCATAGTTTTCTGTCTTAAAGTAAATGCACTTCTCTATCAATAGCCACATATCATCAGAGTAGATGGGGCAGTAATTGTTGAACAGTAATTTACCATTTATTATCACAGTTACTACCTGTAATGGCAACATAAAGTAAATTACCGTCATTTATTCTTTGCACTAAACTATGTCGTACAAATTCTACTCGTTTTACCTTAAAATACTGTTTCCTTTTATTACAGCAAAACACTGGCTATTTTTGAGTTATTTACTGCATAATCTACAGCAAGGGTTAACTGTGTACAATTTAAATAACTGCCAGATAAGACATCTATCTAACAATCTAGGCTCACCTCCACATCCTTCCTCTTGGAAGGACATCTATTTTTCATTCATTCATTCATCCATCTATAAATTCAGGAAATGCCTAACCTCTAACCATCATTTTATAGTCATTGTTGAGGTGTGTGATTCCTATTTGTCTTCACATGCTGCACTCCAATCTGCAAAAGATGAAGACAGCACCAACAGAGCCCTACCTGATGGATGGGCTTCAGATAAATCTCCACCAGTGCTCTGGTGAGTCTCCCTCTTCTGCCTGTTGTGTGTCCATTACCTACATTGATTGTTAAGGACAACTTCATAGATTTTTTGAACATGCTGATGTATGATTCATAAGTACAATAAAAGTATTGTTCATTATTTCTTCCTATTACTATATGCATAAACTGACATTATTTAATCCAACCTTATTGTAAAGTGTGACCAGTATTTTTTATATGCTATTTTCTTACATACATTTTTCAGTAACAGTCTCTGAGCAGCTGTGTGAGGGAGGACAGGAAGGAGAATGTGCTGCGAAGCTGACCTGACAGAGAAAACAGACAGATGAAGGTGCAGCATAACCAACCTGACAGGTAGAACAAAAATGTAAAAGTTCAGTAGAGCCAACCTGACATGGAGGACAAACGGGTGAAGGCCACTGGAGATGGAGGAGGGACTGGGGAGAGTGAAGTGAAGGCCACTAGATGCGGAGGACAGACAGGTGAAGGTGCAGGGGAGACCATTGGAGAGGGAGGAGGAACTGGGGTGAGTGAACAGGAGGCCGCTAGATAGGGAGGACAGACAGGTGAAGGTGCAGAGGAGACCATTGGAGCAGGAGGAGGAACTGGGGGAGTGAAGGGGAGGCCACTGGAGAGGGCGGAAGAACTGGTGATAGAGAGGGAAGATGGACTAAAAAAGGCTTTATTTATTTTTTTCATTTTTTGAATCTTGTGAGGGACCTTTGGCTTGTCTTGGATGTGTGGTCTCGAATGGTCTATATTAATTTTAGGAAATGTGACACCCCTGTGATCTACAAGATCGGCACTCTTTCCTTCAAGGGCTAAAACAGTGAAAGGACCAATATAGTTTGCCTCCAGCTTTCCTCCTTTGCGCTGCTGGCTTCTTGCTTTGACCTCCACACCTTGCCCCCCCCCCCCCCCCCTCCCCCCTGAAATGGTTTGGTGGATGGGGACAACAACCTTTTCTTGGTTTTAGTTTGAGAGGACTTGATGTTTGCCTCAGCATCACGCAAAGATTCACTTATTTTTAGTGCCGACTCAGTCACTTCCTCCACAGTGACATTGTCTTCCTCACTTCCGTCAATCTAAAAATAAAGGTATTTAAAAACAGATCATATTTGTACTTAATTGTTTTAGAATAAATGTACAGTAACATGTGTGTTAGTTAATGCATTTGTTAACATGAATTAAAAGTGAATAACATCTGTTAAGCATTACTTAGACTTTGTTAATGTTCACTAAACATATATTAATGGGTTATTTAATGCCTTAACATGCACTAATAGAGAACAACATCTATTATTCAGCATTACATAACCTTTGTTAATGTTAACTTACCCATATTCTAATGCACCTCTTTACATTAACAGCCTAATTAGTTCATGTTTACTTACACATGCATTAATGCATTTGTTCATGGATTAGATAACATCACTTAATGGACAACACATTTATTCAGCAATACTAAATCTGATATGAAAAATAAACATTATACTCGCAATGTGTTATACAAATAATGAACAAATGTTAGTAACACATTAGATAATGTACACTGTAAAAAGGTTTATAATTAAATTGTTAATAGACTGTTAACAAACATGAATAACATGCGATTTTGGTGTGGAATTCCTCTGCTTTAACTTCCATGTTATTTAAGCTTGTTAACCATTTATTAACATGATTTATCATTAATCATTAATTATGAACCTTTTTACGGCGTACACTACTTCAACATTATCTAATGTGCTATAGTCATTATTTGTTCATGTTAACTAAGACATTAACTAATGTGTTAAGTAATATATTAACACATTTATATATGTGTAGTTTACATATCAGATTTAGTATTGCTAAATGGAGGTTTTGTTCATTAAGTGATGTTATCTAATCCATGAGAGAATGTATTAATGTATGCGTAAGTAAACATGAACTAATTAGGCTGTTAATGTAAAGAGGTGCATTAGATATGGGATAAAATTTCTGCCTAAAGTATCGCTTTCATGGATAAAAAAAAAATAAAATAAGCGTGAATCAAAACATTTACATTGCGTGTCAAATTTGTAAAAGCGAAAACTAATCGCAGAATATGAAACACCGGTCCTCGTATAGAAGATAATGAACGTGAATTAAAAATAAAAACTCATTTAGAGAAAATCTGTTTTTCCGCTCATATCTGAATGATTCGTGTGCTTACGATCTTTTCCCTTTTGCACTTCTCACATTCTGTTTCCAATAGATGCAATTTGAGTTTAATTTAAATCACGTGCGGCTTCAGCATCATCATTTGTCCACTAGTCGAGATTGATAGTTGCTCCTCTAGCAAAAACTCTTAGAAACTAATCCATCGTCGCCAGCCACACGGAGCTCGTCAACTCCCTTTTTGTCTGATTGGCTAGAGGAGGAACTATCAATCTCGACTAGTGGACAAATGATGATGCTGAAGCCGGCAGTGATTTAAATTAAACTCAAATTGCATCTATTGAAAACGCAAGCGCAGAATGTGAGAAGTACAAAAGGGAAAGACCGTAAGCACACAAAACATTCAGATATGAGCGAAAAAACAGATTTTCCCTAAATGCGTTTCTATTTTTAATTCACCCTCATTATCTTAAAGTACAAGAATGCGTTGTAACTTATTCTGCGTTTAGTTTTTGCTTTTTTGCGTTAAATATTTACACACAATGTCATTTTTTTAATCTACTTTTTTTATCTGTAACCACGACACTTTAGGTAGGAATTTTATTCTATAATTACAGTACTCGTTAACATTAACAAAACTTATGCAATGATGTTTACTATTCGTTCATGTTAATTAAGGCATTAAATAACCCATTAATACATGTTTAGTGAACATTAACAAAGATCACTTTGTTCACTGTAAATTCATGTTAATAATGCATTAACTAATGCACCCTTATTGTAACGTGGTGCCAAAATTGCTACATAATGAAAGAATTATGAGTTACCCTGTATTACTCAGCAACCACACAAGGGTAATGTGCTTCCTAACCAAACATAAAAAAGAGGGAAATTTTTGGTTTCGGTCCTTAGACCAAACATAACCGCATCGAGATGCTTGTCCCAATTGTTTGTGTAGTCTGTCACCAGCTTTATTACCCAAGCATTACAGTTTGTTCCCTTATACCTACACAGCAAAATCCTCAGAGTAAAATTTACTCAGTTCAGAGAACATTTGGTCCCTCTCTAAATTGAGTAAAATTTACTCAACAGCAGAGTTAAAGATAATGAGACAATGATGGGGTTAATTAAGTGATGATTGAGCGCTGATGATGAACACCTGCTGTTAATAAGCAGAAACAGGAGAAACACAAAACTACAACTGACTTCAGTCACAGTCGTAGATGAAATAAACTGAAATAAAACACATCAAATCTCTCAAAATTTCAGCAGAGGATCATTAAGCAACTCCACAAACAGCAGCTTTACTTATTAACAACCTGTTTGGCCTTACTTCTGCCACACTCTACAAAATTCCATATAGTGATATTATTAAGAACTAAGTCATTTTTTACAATAACAATAAAAAAAACACAATTTTTTTGTGTTTTAAGCTGTCACCATTGAGGAGAACAGTAGTTGCTTTACTTGGGCTCTGACTCGATTACTAATGTTAGTTTCTCTTTGTTTGCCAGATAGTGTATTGTGGCAAATATTGAATAAAGCGAGCAATTGTGCTCTGGATAATTGATTCTGTGGTGATTTAGTCACTGGTCAAATCAGTAAAATTGGTTTTGACCTATTAAGTCTGAATAGTGTTTTATCACAAAAGTAGCACTGTATCAAGAAAAAAGAACTCAGTAATCCTTTTATCAGATCATAAAACACATTGAACATCTGAACCACTCAAAACACACAGACATAAAGAATCAGCGTATGCTTCTCAACTATGGTGAGTTTTTTTTCCATACAGTGCATGCTGGGAACTATGGATGAATGTTAGCAGACACTGCAGCCAAAAAAAAAAAATACAAAGTCTCTAACCACTGTTGAGATAGAGATGCTGATTATTGATGTTTGTGTCTCTAAAGTGATTCAGATGCTCAATGTGTTTAAAAAATGTATAAAACCACAGCGGAGGTCCATTCACTTGAAAAACACAGAATGTGATCCATAGGGGGTCACTCCTAACACATACCACACGAACGTGATAACACTACACTACGGAAACCGATATGAGAGTATGGCTTCAAGTTTTTTATAGTATTTTTTATAGAGCTGTCTTGTACGGATCTGCACCGTGGAGGGCCAGCAAACGCACTGGCCACCTGCTCGTGCACAACACAAAGCTAAAAGAAATCAGATTCTATGCAAGTTTGTGACACCAACCAGGGCAAGTAAACACTGAGTTAAATTCAAATTTCTAGCCTCACACCCGCTTTGCAGAAAGGATGTTTTCAGTGAACGTCAGTGCTTCACAGAAGCCTGATTTGACAATTGGCATAAAAGCCAGAGGTTTTTCCGCCCAGTTTCGAACTGGGGACCTTCCGCCCGCGTGGCAGCCGCCAATAGTTAAGCTTAACTTTCCTTAACTTTTTCCCATTCATTCTCTATGGTAATGCCTAACACTACCGATGGAATATACTTTTGGCCATGCATAGATTTTTGGCGCTGTGTTTCGTCATTTCCGTGGCGGGGAATTTAAAAAAAAGCCCAGTGTTGATGATAGGTAAGCTATGTTTACTGAATTGTCAGGTAAAAAAAAAGTTTGTGTTGTTCAACAAATAATTACTGTCTAAAACCATCTTAACACAAACTTTGCATATAGTGTTTGCTGTTTTAACTAACGTGATCAAACAGAAAAGGTAAATATATAAGTATAAAATATTGTATAATATCTAAATAATATTGCATGATGAAAACATAGATGATTAAACAATGATATAATGTGAAATGGGATATTGATTAATATTAACTGTTGAAATATAATGGAAATTTATTTGCAATAATAATAAATGATTTGTTTTCAAGATTTTGCTAAATACATTTATTTATTGATACATTTAGATTAATTCATTTATTGATCATTTCATTGATACATTCATTCATTATTTATTTATTATCTATTACAATCATTAATTTTAAAAATAGTTGCATTCATTGTTATTAAAAAACTTTTAAACTACAGCTGTTATTTTATAAGTATTTTTGTTTGTAAAGGTTAATGTTTCAATGTTATTTTCTATTGTGTACTTAAAATGTTATAATAGAAATAAATACTAAATTAAAATATATATTGTATGTTGACAGTGCAGTAGGATGTAGTACATGTAATTAGTAGTCCTTTATCACACACACATGCACACACACTTGTAAATTACTAAAAATAAAAGATGGCAAAAGACACGCATAGCAGCGGCAGTGACGTCACTCGAGCATCACTCGTTTTAAACGTCACTCGTTAAAAAATTAACAGAATTGGCCCCCAGCACAATTGTGCAAAATCGAGTCCGAGGACTCACAAGTTTTATTTACTCACCTCACTTCACTACACTCACTCCTCACTCACTCACTCACTCACTCACTCACTCACTTCACTCACTCACACTTACACACACATTTCAGACTGAACAATGTTTTTTGCAGGTACACATCTCTTTCCGCACTCATTGTGCCAATCATACAGCTGGATCTCACAAGGAAACATAACTATTTTTTTTACAACTTTGTCACTTTAGTGTCTAATTCGTACACGTTCAGTCATATAAAAATGTACAATTTTTAAAAGGAGGCATGGCCCCCAACCCCACCCTAAACCCAACCGTCATTGGGCATAAGCAAATTGTACTAAATTGTAGGAATGAGATTGTACGAATTCATACGGATTAGCCACCAAACCCATAGTTATGAATTGCCATGAGATAGGGTTGGATTCTCCAACGTGAATTAACTTTCCTGATAAAACAATTGTAATGTAATGTAATGTGTAATTATATAGCACATTTATCGTGTATGGCCATACACCCAAAGCGCTTCACAATCATGAGGTGGGGTCTCTCCACACCACCACCAGTCTGTAGCATTCACTTGGATGATGCGACAGCAGCCACAGGACAACGGCGCCAGTGGGCTCACCACCCACCAGCTATAGGTGGAGTGCAAAGACAGTGATAGAACCAATTCGGTGAACCCATCTGTGTGTGTTTGTTTGTTTGTTTCTTTCTTTCTTTCTGTTATTCTTTGTTCAGCCTATCTGATGTTTCGTATTTTCAATGAAAATGAAAGGAGGCAGTAATGTTATAGGCTCCGTTTTGTTATAAATATGCATGAAGATGACGCTCATATCATGCAGCTACACGACGCCTCAACATTTTTGATGTCTGTTGTTGCTAATATCAAAGTGAAAATAGGCAGTTCCTCACATCATGTTTTAATTTTATTGTTAAGAAAGTGAAACAGCGTAGCCAGGGTGATGTGAATGACTTCATAAAGCACACACTCGGGAGTTTGTTTTCCATATCAAACTTGCAAAGTTTGAACTTACACAGAGAGGATGCAGGACTGAACTGTGTGAAGGCTACTTAATATTGAGGAAAAAGCCCCAATCAGAGAGGGGAATGTCTGCAGCCCCGCCTCCGTTTTCAGATGTCTCATTCTCGTGAACCCAATCTTGTATCTCGTCTCGTTTCGTGGAGTAGGCATCTCGTCACACCTCTAGTGTTTCCCCTATTTAAGCTCTTGTACAGTTTAAAAGCTTTATTTTTAATTGCTAATTTTTGTTTTATATTAATTAATATTTGACTATGACAGGGTGGACATGTTAAGCTTGACAACATTCAGTTTCAAACACAATATGAGGAAAAATAAGAAACATAAGTGTAGATACTTAATGTGTTCACATCAAGAAAGCAAAATGGGCACGGGGATGACAATGAGTACATCAGAGTACATCTTTCTTAAAGGAGCATTTACCTCATCATGACAGGGTGGACAGCAATTTAAAGGACACATGCAAAATGATTAATGATATTATGAAAACAAAAGTTATTATTTTTTTATCAAATAACTTGTTAAAAGACAATAAGAATATTTAAAAGTCTTTTTAATTTGATCTAATTATCCTACTTTTTAGACTCACTGAAGTTGTCTGAGCAGTGTGTGGGACATGGCAAAATCACATCCATTCAATGAAAGAAAATGACAAAAATTGACAAAAACATATTTCAAAACACTTATAATTCTACCTGCATGTGTGTAAAGGTTTAACCAACTATATTAAAAGATCAGAATGTCATTATTTTGCATTATGTCCATATAGGACTGATTCAATCTTGTGGGACATCAAAGGCACTTTATAATGATAATGACCCAGCTAATGAAACTAAAACATGTAGTAGTAATGGGTACTTTTTACTTAAAGGGCACCTATTTTACCTCTTTTCAAGATTTAAGATAAGTCTTTTGTGACTCCAAAATGTGTCTGTAAAGTTTCAGCTTAAAACACTGATCAGATTATTCATTTAGAATATTGGGATTTTCTGCTTTAAACACTTAGTCTTAGTGGATAAAAAAAGTTTTTCAAAATTGTCTTAAAATGTTTAGAGTAAAGGTTTTGATGAGCTCCAAATACTGAATATATGTGTGAGAAAGAAAGTGGAAAACAAGGGGGAAATGTATCAATAATTCATGACTGCAACAGTAAGGGGCAAAAAAGCTGAACAAAAAAAAGACTTTTATTTTGGCGTGGCGTGTGACGTCATAAGGCTGCGCCGCTGCTGCACTGTGATTCGACTGAAGAAAGGTTTGTTTTAAAGCTATTAAACACATATAAAGCGATTGATTGACGTTTCAGGTTTTATCCGATGCTAAATGATGTACCTGCTGTTGACTATATTATTTTTAACTCTTTATACAACGTGGTACTGTTTTACTCACAGTCTTGTTTGTAACAGTATGCTAATAATACCGGGGTAAAGTTGGTTTTATATTCACACATTCGCACATTCGGACTCCCGTCTTCGATGAAAATGTCATTAAATGTACAATAAAGTTGTATTTTCAAAGTGTAATAAGCTGCATGATGTTGACTACTATACTATTTTATTTTTTTCAGAATCGACAAACATGGTTAAATATTGTTTTAACGACATAGAAACTAACGAATGTCTATCGTACATCCAATATAGTGCGTGAAATGAACTAGGGACCCTCTAAAAAGTTCAACGTTTTTTCTTTGTGTGGAAACAAACCGCTACAGTTTAGCCAACTTCTACTTCAATAAATGTCAAAAGTAAGATGCAATGGCTACAAAAAAAGTTTGGAAATAATTATCCAAGCCTGATTTACCAGGTCCAACACCAGAATTGATTGTTAGTACTCAGATTGTTTAATTCTCAGCATCATCTATGGCCATTTCATTCTGACTCGCTTTCAGTGAAATAAGTGGTTCAAAAAAGGTGCAATGACTATAAAAATAGTTTGGAAATAATTATCCAAGCCTGATTTACTAAGTCCAACATCAGAATTGAGTTTCATGTACTGGTTTAATTATCACTTTTATCTATGGCCGTTTCTTTCTGACTCGCTTTCAGTGAAATAAGTTGTTCAAAAAAGGTGCAATGACTATAAAAATAGTTTGGAAATAATTATCCAAGCTTGATTTATGTGGTCCAACATCAGAATTGATTGTTATGTACTCAGATTGTATAATTCTTAGGATCATTATTATCGAGGGCTTTTTCGTTCCGACTCGCGTTCAGTGCAATAGTGGTTCAAAAAAGGTGCAATGATTATAAAAATAGTTTGGAAATAATTATCCAAGCCTGATTTACTAAGTCCAACATCAGAATTGAGTTTCATGTACTGGTTAATTATCACTTTTATCTATAGCCGTTTATTTCTTACTCGCGTTCAGTGCAATAAGTGGTTCAATAAAGGTGCAATGGCTACAAAAAATACTTTGGAAATATTTATCCAAGCTTGATTTATCTGGTCCAACATCAGAATTGATTGTTATGTACTCAGATTGTATAATTATTAGGATCACTATTATCGACGGCCTTTTCCTTCCGACTCGCATTCAGTGCAATAAGTGGTTCAAAAAAGGTGCAATGACTATAAAAATAGTTTGGAAATAATTATCCAAAATGTATTTATCTGGTCCAACATCAGAATTGATTGTTATGAACTCAGATTGTTTAATTCTAAGCATTATGTCATCTTTGACTTTTTCGTTCCGACTCGCGTTCAGTGCAATAAGTGGTTCAAAAAAGGTGCAATGACTATAAAAATAGTTTGGAAATAATTATTCAAAATTTATTTATCTGGTCCAACATCAGAATTGAGTTTCATGTACTGGTTTAATTATCACTTTTATCTATGGTCGTTTCTTTCCGACTCGTGTTCAGTGCAATAAGTGGTTCAAAAAAGTTGCAATGGCTACAAAAATACTTTGGAAATGATTATCCAAGCCTGATTTATCTGGTCCAACATCAGAATTGATTGTTATGTACTCAGATTGTATAATTATTAGGATCACTATTATCGACGGGCTTTTCGTTCCGACTCGCATTCAGTGCAATGAGTGGTTCAAAAAAGGTGCAATGACTATAAAAATAGTTTGGAAATAATTATCTAAACTTGATTTATCTGGTCCAACATCAGAATTGATTGTTATGAACTCAGATTGTTTAATTCTCAGCATTATGCCATCTATGGCTTTTTCATTCTGACTCGCTTTCAGTGCAATAAGTGGTTCAAAAAAGGTGCAATTGCTTCAAAAACAGTTTGGAAATAATTATCCAAGCCTGACTTACTAAGTCCAACATCAGAATTAAGTGTCATGTACTCATATGGTTTAATTCTTACGATCATTATTATAGAGGACCGTTTCTTTCTGACTCGCGTTCAGTGCAATAAGTGGTTTAAAAAAAGGTGCAATGACTATAAAAATACTTTGGAAATAATTATCCAAGCTTCATTTATCTGGTCCAACATCATAATTGATTGTTATGTAGTCAGATTGTATAATTCTTAGGATCACTATTATCGAGGACCTTTTCATTCCGACTCGCATTCAGGGGTGCATTTCCCAAACAAAGACGTAACTCGCGGCTAAACTATAGTGATGCGGAAAAGCGTTTCCTAAAAGCTACTCTGTCGCAGATCCATCGTTTGAACCTTCAGTTATAACGCAAAACGCCCATTATGATGCTCGGGGTGATAACAACTGGTAATAACCGGGTTGTAACAACTTATTTAGAGAAGAACCCCATAATTTATTTGTGCAAATTATATTGTTTTACACGCACACGTTAAAAAAACGAGTCCAATATTAGTTTTGGTGAAACATGCACTGGCTTTCCAAATTAATTGAAATATATGTAAATGGCACATATGTTTCCTTTACAAATATTATTGAGAATATTCCATATTCTATTCTAAATTAACATAAAATTACTTACAAAAGCTAACACATATTCTATTATCATATATCATATAAATAATTTATTAGGCTATTTATTAAGAAATGATATTTAATTCTTATTATTCATTAGGAAATAAAAATCATACTTTAATAACAATATTAATAATATTAATGATGATGACGATTATTATTATTATTATTATTATTAAATAGGATATTGTTTATTTATTTTTTGAAAAGTCTACTTTTACAATTTGACACATGTAAACCACTGCAGAAATGTTCTAACCAACCCCATGTCATATACAATACAGATACTTAATAAATAATCTACTATAAATTAAAAGCATTAACATATGCTATGCTTTTTTGTTTTCACAAGCTTTAGAGACGTAACATAAGACATAACTTTTAAATAAGGTCACCTATAGCTTTTGCCATGAGCCATGACTGTTTCGAGTGGCATCAATGTTTTAAAGTGCACTGTGAAGGAAGCGCAATTGTAAACATGAAGACCAGGGGTGCGTTTCCCAAAACCATCGTTAGCCAACTAAGGTCGCAAGTTCCGTCGTTACAAACATAGTTCTTTGATTTGCTGTTTCCCAAATCCATCGCTCCAACGAACATTCGCAAACTGCGTCGCAAACTTGAGCCCTTGAAACGACACCTCTGGAGCTGTAGTTAAAAGCATAGTTCCTGGCTGTGTTCTATTCCCACTTATCCCCCCTATGCCCTATTCATTTAGAACATTTTAACATTCAAAGTTGGAATTATTAAAAATAAAAAAGCATTAAGTTAATCTCTCTTAGGTGTAATTTGCTTTCAAAGTATTTTTACAGTTCAGTTTTAGCGATCTTCATGTTTACAATTGTGTTCCCTTAGCAGTGCACTTTGAAAACGTTGATATCATTTTGAACACAGCCACATGGCGAAAGCTATAGGTATATTTAAAAGCGGGAATTATGTTACGTCTCCAAAGCTTGTGAAAATAAAAAACATAGCATACGTTAATTATTTTATTTTATAGTGGGTTATTTATTAAGTATCTCTGTATATGACATGGGCCTGTTGGTTAGAACATTCTGCTGTGGTTTGCATGTGTCAAATTGTAATTTTTTAAAATAAATAAACAATATCCTAAATAATAATAATAATAATAATAATCATAATCATCATCATAATCATTAATATTATTATTAAAGTAAATATATTTATAATAAATAGCCTCATTATTTATTAATTTATAGTTATACATGATATTAGAATAGTGTTAGCTTTTGTAAGTGATTTTATGTTTTAGAATAGAATATGTAATGTTCAACTTCTCAATAATATTAGTAAAGCAAACATTGGCCCTACATGTGCCATTTACACATATTTTAATTAATCAGAGGTGCGGCTGAACTATCATAGTGCGATGCATCGTTTGGCAAAAGAACGATGTAGCGACGAGTGTTTCCCAAAACCCGTAGTTTCTCTGTCGCAGATCCATCGCTTGAACCACATTAGTTATAACGTAAAACGCCCATAATGATGCTCTAAACGGGGTGGAGTAACTTCTTTAGAGAACAACCCCATCATTTCTTTGTGCAAATTATATTGTTTTACACAAACACGCATTTAAAATAAAATCCAATATTAGTTTTGGTAAAAACATGCACTTGTTTTGCATGTTTTTTAAAATATAAGTAAATGGCACATATAGGGGCAATGTTTGCTTCACTAATATTATTGAGAAGTTGAACATACATATTCATGTACATATCCTATTCTAAAACATAAAATCCCTTACAAAAGCTAACACTATTCTAATATCATATATAAATCATATAAATAAATAATGAAGCGATTTATTATAAATATATTTACTTTAATAATAATATTAATAATATTAATGATGATGATGATAATTATTATTATTATTATTATTATCATTATTATTTAGGATATTGTTTATTTATTTAAAAAAAAAATACAATTTGACACATGCAAACCACAGCAGAAAGTTCTAACCAACAGACCCATGTCATATACAGCAGAGAAACTAAATAAATAACTCACTATAAAATAAAATAATTAACGTATGCTATGTTTTTTTATTTTCACAAGCTTTGGAGCCGTACTGTAACATAATTTCCGCTTTTAAATAGCTTTCGCCATGAGCTTTCGCCTGTGTTAAAAATGATATCAATGTTTTCAAAGTGCACTGCAAAGGGAGCACAATTGTAAACATGAAGATCGCTAAAACTGAACTGTAAAAATACTTTGAAAGCAAATTACACCTAAGAGAGATTAACTTAATGCTGTTTTATTTTTAATAATTCCAACTTTGAATGTTAGAATGTTCTAAATGAATAGGGCATAGGGGGGATAAGTGGGAATAGAATACAGCCAGGAACTATGCTTTTAACTACAGCTCCAGAGGTGTCGTTTCAAGTGCTCAAGTTTGCGACGCAGTTTGCGAATGTTCGTTGGAGCGATGGATTCGGGAAACAACAAATCAACGAACTATGTTTGTAACGACAGAACTTGTGACCTCAGTGAGTGCATGTTTTTACCAAAAACTAATATTGGATTTTATTTTAAATGTGTGTTTGTGTAAAACAATTTAATTTGCACTAAGAAATGATGGGGTTGTTCTCTAAAGAAGTTACTCCACCCCGTTTAGAGCATCGTTATAGGCGTTTTATAACTAACAAGGTTCAAACGACGGATCTGCGACAGAGAAACTACGGGTTTTTGGAAACACTCGAAACTACATCATTCTTTTGCCAAACGATGCATCACACTAAGATAGTTCATTGCGTCGTTGTTTGGGAAACGCACCCCAGAGGTGTAGTTGTAATCATTGAAGATTGCGACGCAGTTTGCGAATGTTCGTTGGAACGACGGATTTGAGAAATACCAAATCAACAAACTATGTTTGTAACGACACAACTTGCGACCTAGTTGGCTACGGTTTTCGGAAACACACCCCAGAAAGAAAAGGCCATCGATGACATGGTCCTGAGAATTAAACAATCTGAGTATAACAATCAATTCTGCTGTTGGAGCTGCTAAATCAGGCTTGGATAATTATTTTCAAACTATTTTTGTAGCCATTGCACTTTTTTTGAACCACTTATTGCACTGAAAGCGCGTCAGAAAGAAACGGTCATCGATAGTGATCCTAAGAATTAAACAATGTGAGTTCATAACAATCAATTCTGATGTTGGACCTGGTAAATCAAGCCTGGATAATTATTTCCAAACTATTTTGAAGCTAGTGCACTATTTTTGAACCACTTATTCCACTGAAAGTGAGACAGAAAGAAACGGCCATCGATAATAGTGATCCTAAGAATTAAACAATGTGAGAACATGACACTCAATTCTAATGTTGGACCTGGTAGAACAAGCTTGGATAATTATTTCCAAACTAGTTTTATAGCCATTGCACTATTTTTAAGCACTTATTTCACTGAAAGCGCATCAGAAAGAAAAAGCCATAGATGGCCTAATGCTGAGAATTAAACAATCTGAGTTCATGACAATCAATTCTGATGTTGGACCAGATAAATCAGGCTTGGATAATTATTTCCAAACTATTTTTATAGTCATTGCACCTTTTTTAACCACTTATTGCACTGAACGCGAGTCGGAAATAAACGACCATAGATAAAAGTGATAATTAAACCAGTACATGAAACTCAATTCTGATGTTGGACCAGATAAATAAATTTTGAATAATTATTTCCAAACTGTTTTTATAGTCATTGCACCTTTTTTGAACCACTTATTGCACTGAACGCGAGTCGGAACGAAAAAGTCAAAGATGACATAATGCTTAGAATTAAACAATCTGAGTTCATAACAATCAATTCTGATGTTGGACCAGATAAATACATTTTGGATAATTATTTCCAAACTATTTTTATAGTCATTGCACCTTTTTTGAACCACTTATTGCACTGAACGCAAGTCGGAACGAAAAAGTCAAAGATGACATAATGCTTAGAATTAAACAATCTGAGTTCATAACAATCAATTCTGATGTTGGACCAGATAAATACATTTTGGATAATTATTTCCAAACTATTTTTATAGTCATTGCACCTTTTTTGAACCACTTATTGCACTGAACGCGAGTCGGAACGAAAAAGCCAAAGATGACATAATGCTTAGAATTAAACAATCTGAGTTCATAACAATCAATTCTGATGTTGGACCAGATAAATCAAGCTTGGATAATTATTTCCAAAGTATTTTTTGTAGCCATTGCACCTTTATTGAACCACTTATTGCACTGAACGCGAGTCAGAAATAAACGGCCATAGATAAAAGTGATAATTAAACCAGTACATGAAACTCAATTCTGATGTTGGACTTAGTAAATCAGGCTTGGATAATTATTTCCAAACTATTTTTATAGTCATTGCACCTTTTTTGAACCACTTATATTGCACTGAACGCGAGTCGAAACGAAAAAGCCCTCGATAATAATGATCCTAATAATTATACAATCTGAGTACATAACAATCAATTCTGATGTTGGACCTGGTAAATCAAGCTTAGATAATTATTTCCAAAGTATTTTTGTAGCCATTGCACCTATTTTGAACCACTTATTGCACTGAATGCGAGTCGGACGAAAGGGCCGTCGATAATATGGTAAGAATTAAACCATATAAGTACATGACACTTAATTCTGAGCTTGGACGTAGTAAATCAGGCTTGGATAATTATTTCCAAACTGTTTTTGAAGCCATTGCACCTTTTTAACCACTTATTGCACTGAACGCGAGTCGGAAAGAAAAAGTCATAGATGACATAATGCTTAGAATTAAACAATCTGAGTTCATAACAATCAATTCTGATGTTGGACTTAGTAAATCAGGCTTGGATAATTATTTCAAAACTGTTTTTGACGCTATTGCACCTTTTTTGAATCACTTGCACTGAAAGCGCGTCAGAAAGCTCAATCGATAATAGTGATCCTAAGAATTAAACCATATGAGTACATAATCAATTCTGATGTTGGACCTGGTAAATCAGGACCTGGCAGGAAAATAGCCTATACATTTAGATTTCAAAGAAAATATTTTAATATTAAAAAGAAAACAAGTTTGATCCTATGTCGCGTAAAAATGTATTTAAATAATGTAGCATTTAACAGCAAGCATCAGTGTTTGACATTGAAATAAGAATAAGGGATGGTGGGGCAAGGTGGGGCTGGATAGCCTATGTACATACCCTGGAATAAAATCCTGCAGGCGCCCCTGCATAAGGCTGCCGGTGTTACGGTTTAACTGGTGACCCTTTCCAGATGTAAACTATTCACGTTTGCAGATTGGCAGATTCGTTACATTTTCACAGCAACAAAACATGCCCATACCAAATAAAGATTTGTATTGTTATTTTAAACATGATTGATTTTAATATTTTTTAGTGGCAGAACAGTATATATATAAAAAAAATTATTCTAAAAAAAGTAACTGACATGTCATTAACGGGATTCGAACCCGTATAGTCAAAAGGTTCAACACGTTTATCAAGCGATAGATCTAACTGAGCTAATTATGACTACACGAACTTATACCTGTATGTTTTGCTTTGGTTGTGGACGTGCATCAACTTGTTTCCATGTACACGCGTTTACATGTTTCTACAAACTATCACGCTGATATTTTCTCAGAATAGCTCTGAATGACAAAACGATGTTCCGCTAAATAGTCTACATTATAAATCGAACTTTCTTCATTTTTTTCTAAACAAAATGTCAAAAATTAGGTTAAGTGAACAAAACTCATACACGAGATTCGAACTAGCAAAAAAAGAGGTAGGTAATAAGACGAGGTGTATATTATCAAACTGAGCTACATAGAACTATACAGCACTGCGTCGGTTTTGATAACTTTATCGCAGTTGGTCAATCTATGTTTTTAATAATTGTAGACTCATGTTAACTTTTGTTCTATGCGCACACATCTAAAGATTTTACAAAAAATGAATACAAAGACGACAAATCGCCGTTCCTCTAATGCAACAGAATATTACCGACGTCCACAAAAAACAACAACATTCATAGAAAAATACTGTCTGGTAGTTTGAACACTAATATGAATAATACACTGAAAGGTTGCGATTTTTGTAAGTAATATTCTGTTGCATAATATTAGAGGCAGGCGATTTGTCGTCTTTGTATTCATTTTTTGTGAAATCTTTAAATGTACATGTGTGAGCATGGGGCACAAGTTAACATGAGTCTACAACTATAGAAAAACATGGTTTGACCAACTGCGATAAAACACCGTCTTGTCAGTCATAGCTACTTTGAGAAAATATCAGCGTGATAGTTTGTAGAAACATCAACGCGAGTATGGAAACAAGTTAACATGAGTCTATGGAAACAAATTAACACACGTCCACAAACCACAGCAATACATATGTTAACTGATAAAGACATCAAAACCAAACCTCCACACAATAGTCCTGCATAGCTCAGTGGGATAGGTCGGTTGAAGTTAGAGCTGAATCTTTTGACTATACGGGTTCGAATCCCGTTAATGACATGTCAATTATAATTGTTTTTTTACGAATCATTTTGGTTATACTGTTCTGCCACAATAATTATTAAAAGCAATGTTTACAATGACACTGACACCAAGTAATAGGAATCTTTACTTGGTATGGGCATGTTTTGTTGCTGTGAAAATGTGAATCTGCCAATCTGCAAACGTGAATAGTTTACATCTGGAAAGTTAACACGGTCACCGGTTAAACGCAACACCATAGCTGAAACAGGTAATTTGGAGATGGTTCCTCAGAAAAGGCATGACGTCACGACCTTTAATGCAAGTAAACGCGTTTATAAACTCTTTTCAAATGCCGAGTTGTACCATAAAATGTGTTTAAGTCTGTACTATAGTACTCGACAATGGTACATAACCAAAACCAGCCTGTGTGAAGGTTGATTAATGAAGTAGTTCATCGCGGAAGTTCGAATGTGCGAATATAAAACCAACTTTACCCCGGTGCTAATAATAGGGATGATAGGAATCATGATTTGCATTACTGAAGTGGCATATCGCTGCGATATACCATCGAAAAAGCTGTTTATGTAACACGATGTGTTCTACCTGTATTACTTACAAACACACAATACTGTATGCAACGTAACATTGATTTCTCAAGTGCATTTTTCTAATCTCCACTGTTCCTATGCTTCCTATTGTAATTTTTGGGGATGTGACAATCTAATTTTTGAGCAAAATTAATTTCATATTATAAGTTTGATCGATTACGTGCTGCATCCTTAATACTTTTTGATTTTTGCTTTGCTTTCCTGGTGAAAAACAGCATATGCTGGTGATGTAGCTGTTGATGCAGGTTTGCTCGTTTTGAGACCAGCATCTAAACATGCCTTACCAGCACAGGCTGTTTTTATTTATTTATTTATTTATTTTTATACACGCACTGCAATCAGTGTGCATAAATTTGGCTTGAGGTTGGAGTTTTGAGATTCAAATATTTAGTGAGTGTCTCTACATTTCAGCATTTGTACACATTTAATAGAGGAACAGTATGAGAGATTTCATAAAACCAAGTTTAAAGTGATCATATAAGTGTCAGGTATAATTTGCGTCTTTTTATATTTTAGATATTTAAGGAAAAAACTAAACTAAAATGATATTTTTCTCTACTAATGGTAGTTGATGTTTAATTGTTTTTCAGGAAATGAAGACTATACTGTTAAGTATCAGTGTATTGTTAGTTCCAGTTTACCTTTGAATGAATGGAATACTTGGGAAAATTTAAAACTGAAAATATTAATATTGCATATTGTGATTTTAAGACTATTAAATTATTGGACATGTGTCCAAATATTTCTTTTTAATACCGAACTGATTTCTGAGTTTGAAAAACTATTATGAGTAAACTATTGTTTATCAATTAAAGTATATATTTTCAACCTTTTCACTTATTAATTAAGTTTATTTCTTCAATAATGAATTTATTTATTACTTTGATGCTGCTATGCATATACATTTATATTATCTATTATTAGTAAATGTTCCAGTATGAGTAAAAAAAAATCTTTATTAAATCTTTTCATGTTACCTGGTAAGAAAGTCATTATAAATGCTTCATTAATTTCATAATTTAATATTTACTGATCTATTAATGCCCTAAGATAGTGTCATACCGCCACCTACTATGTGATTTTAATTTAATATCTGTACTACATTTTATTCATCATTAAGTTAATAATTTCATAATCTAACACTGAATAAAAATGTGTACTGATTGTACTTTAATAACTATTGACCTTGTTTCTTTTTGTTTAGGTTTTCCATGCTTATCTGCACATCCTGGCCTCAAAATCAGAGACTAAAGTGTTCTTTTAGTGTTTCCTTGGGCAATTTTGGAGGAAAAGAGACCAGGAATATACGATAAGGCAAATAATTTATATAGTTTATAGTTATAGTTATAGTTATAGTTATAGTTTTTTTTCTCTTTTCCATCTACAGTATAATCACTTTGGATATACAAATCTTTATTAAATCACTTTTTTACAGGTGAATTTTCAGGATTTCCAGTGGGCTTTACTACCAGTGTGCAGGTTCAGTCACCGGTTCTAAGTTGCTTTCAACATTCCAGAGCACAAAGTCTTTCTACCCAATTCATCCAAAAGTACAGCAAAGCAACGTGGATTCCTGTTCCATTGGTGGTGTGTATTATATGCTATACTGTGTTCAAGATTTTGTAGTGTATGTTGGTGCTGCATCTGGGTTTTCAATCAGGCCTAAGACAGTTTGCGGCTCCTTTCTTGCTTCATTTGTTGTCAGATGTGAACACATGACATGTATGCAGTACATTAGTTTTCTTTTTTTAATCATTCATGCAAAATAAATGTACAGTTTGTATACTTTTTTAGTATTTGGTTTGTGTGTGTGATTCTTAATTGTTGTCTTTTTACTGTAGTGCTGTACAGTGACTCTTTCTTTCTAACAGCAATTTCACCACGACATGAGCTTGTTTGTTAATAGAAATCCAGGAGGGCTGGACATCGAGTTCAATTTATGTCATGCTACAAACTGATGGGTCAAGTTGTGGTGTTTTAATGCTAATGGTTAGTTGCCAAATAATTGATGATACCATGCAGAATTAAACTTTTTTTTTATTATTGTTTTATTTTAGGGCAACACAGTGGGTAGCAGGTTCGCCTCACAGCAAGAAAATCGCTGGTTTGAGCCTCGGCTGGGTCAGTTGGCATTTCTGTGTTGAGTTTGCATGTTCTCCCTGTGTTGGCGTGGGTTTCCTCCAGATGCTCCGGTTTCCCCCACAGTCCAAAGACATGCGCTATTGGTGAACTGGGTAAGCTAAATTGGCCGTAGTGTATGTGAATGTGTGCAAGAGTGTGTATGGGTGTTTCCCAGTGTTGGGTTGTGGCTGGAAAGGCATCCGCTGCGTAAAACATGTGCTGGATAAGTTGGCGGTTCATTCCGATGTGGCGACCCCTGATTAATAAAGGGACTAAGCTGAAAAGAAAATGAATGAATGAATGTTTTACTTTAAAATTAAATCCAAGCTGTGTAGCTGTTTTGGCTCATCTCAGATGAAATGGACAGTTCATCCAACAATGCAAATGTGCTGTTAATTTACTCCTCCTCAGGCCACAAGCTGTAGGTTACCTTGTATTCCAGTGGGACAGTAAAACATATTGTTACCCATGGTTCTTGGGGATTCATATGATACAAATTGATGGTCAATATCTTTTGGAAAGTCAAAGACAAATTTATCACCTACACCTCAGATGGTCTGAGAGAGTAAATGAACTAATTAACTAGGTAAACTGAGTTTTTAAAATTGTTTTCACATAAACCTAAAATGTCACTTGTCTCTATACTTCAGGCTTCCTGTAGACGTTTCTAGTGTTAGTCTAGTTGTAATGGTGCTCTACACTGCATGTCTAGACATCTCTAATATACAGGTGCATCTCAATATATTAGAATGACATCGAAAAGATGATTACTTTCAGTAATTCAATTAAAAAAAGTGAAACTCCTTTATTATAAAGATTCATTGCACACAGACTGATTTATTTCATGTGTTTATTTCTTTCATTTTGATCATTGTGGCTTACAGCTAATGAAAACTCAATTCAGTATCTCAGAAAATTTGAATATTACTTAAGACCAATAAAAGAGGATTTATAACACAAATGTTGGACTACTGAAAGTTATATACAAGTACAGCAATCAGTTCTTGTTTTTATGATTTACTTCAGTAATGTGACATGACATGGAGGAAGTCGGTTTATGGCACTGCTGAGGTCTTATAAATCCCAGGTTGCTCTGATAAGAACCTTCAGCTCTTCTGTGTTGTTGGGTCTTGTGTCTCACATCTTTCTGTTCACTATAGATTATATGAGTCTTAGGTCAGGTGAGTTTGCTGGCCAATCAAATGCAGGCATAGCATGGTCCTTAAACCAGGTATTAGTACTTTTTGCAGTGTGGACAGGTGTCCAAGTCCTGCTGGAAAAGTCAAACCTTTATGGAGATGGCACCTGTCCACACTGCAAATAATATGTGTTTTAAAGGTATCCCTGTATGTGATTGGCCAGCAAGCTCCCCCGACCTGAACCTCTTATGAAAGAAACTGTTGTGCATTGTAAAGAAAAAGATATAAGACACCAAATTCAACAATACAGAAGAGCTGAAGGCCACTATTAGCAAAACCTGGCCATCAACTGTCACATTGCTAGAGTAATTCATGCAAAATAGCCCTAAACAAGTATTAATTGCTGTACATATTCAGTTCAATATTTGTGTGTTAAATTCTTTTTCTTTTATTGGTCTTAACCCTTGTGTGGTGTTCGTATTTTTGTTACTTAGCCAGTGTTCATGGGTCTGGTGGACCCGCCAGAGTTTTGGCTTATCAAATTAACACTATCAAACAATTTTTGTTAAATTACTCAACAAATGTTTACTTCATCCCAATTACAAGCCATATGAACAGCAAACATGGTTCATTTTTCCCCTTTACCTTTGTTAGATCACATTGATGAATTAATGTGCTTCTCGTTTTTATTAATGTTATGAAAAAAATAAAATCAGTTACAGACACAACACAACACATTTACACATGAAGCAATATGTTTCACAACTATTGATTTTTATTAATTTGAACATTATTAGACATAACTCATATAACAAATAACATTTTACATAGCACAAGTTGAACACATACAGTAAAAACATCAGTCTCGACACATAAGCCCCGCAGAATCTTTGCCTGTTTACACCAGCCTATCCAAAACATGAGGGGCAGAGTTTTACTGTGTGTGTGTTGCATATGTATTTCTTACACTTGCTGCATGTGTATTGAGTTTTCCTGTCCAACTTGGGTCCACAGACTTCGCAGCGCTTCTTTTTATTGCTGCTGGCCACAACCTAGTTAAAACGATCAGAAATGCTACTAACACCTCTCTTGCAAGGCATGAATGTCAGACATTTACTGCAACAGCATCACACACTTACTTCAGGCTCGGCAGATAGTGGATTTTAGGTCTCACCAGTGCCTTTCCCAGTTCCTCAAGAAAGAGGCGTCTCCTCTGGAGCTTCCCCCTGTTCCACTCTTCGTTCACAGCCATCCAGATGACAAAGGAGTTGTATGCTGAGATGTCCAACATGTCAAAGAATATCACCAGAGGCCAGCGTAGGGTCCTCCTTTTGCCTGTAAATCAATTTGGTCCATCTCCTTCCACCTCTCTCCAAAAACACACATTCCTTCTAGATAACTGCAATCCAGAATAATTTTCTGAATGGAATCTGAGATGAAAAGCTCAAATGAAGACTTGATGTCCTGCACATGAGTAACTGCCAGCCGTGTTGGCCCTGGTTGCGTCCTTATCACATTAGCGGCTCTGCAGGGTGGCTTATTTCTTGGGCAAGAAGACCATTCAATTTCACCATTTTTTGACATCCATATTTCTTCACTTGCTGTCTGGTGGGCTTGCTCTGGTCCTGGAGCTGGCTGCTGACAAGCTGATCCTGGAGCTGGCTGCTGATGGGGTACTCGTCTTCATTTTGTTACTAAATGGTGCTCAACCTCATCCTCTTCTTCAAAGTCACTGTCAGACTCTGAATTTTCAGAAATGGGATCCTCATATTCTAAAACCTCTTCCTTGACATCATCATCAGAAGCTTCTCTCTCTTCCAAAATCATTTGCAAGGCCCTTGCAGGAGATAATCTTTTGGCCATCTTGATCAGTTGTGATAAAGAACCACACTGGCAAAGTCTTATTTATAGTATTATGCCCCTAATTTGCAGGTGGGACAGGGTATGAGAAAATAAAGCTTGGTTCCCGCAAGAGAGAGGGTAAAATGTGCGGGAATGTAAGAGCAGACAGTGTTGATAGTTGAATTTTCAACAATGTTGCAACTTTGTGCGGGAGCAGGGGGGGAGGGGAAGAAAACAGCAGCACCAGAAAGGAGGAAGACAGAGTGTAGGAACGCTGGACCTACACTTTCTACTTTTATTAGACCTGGGTCCAGTGGACCCGAACACCTTGTATGTAATGTAAATGCGTAGGGGGAGGTGCAGTATGCGGTCATTGAAAATTTGTTCGGATTTATGTTCTTCACAGAAAATAAGCCAAAGACAATGAATTTCAGGTTGAAAAAATAAATAACTGTTTAATTTTTCTTTTGAAAAAACTGAAAACGGGTCTCACAGACCCGAACACCATACAAGGGATAAGTAATATTACAGTTTTCTGAGATTTCATTAGCTGTAAAACACAATCACCAAAATAAAAAGAAGTAAACAGAAATATACCAGTCTGTGTAATGAATCTATATACAAGTTTCACTTCTTTAATTGAATATCTGACATTACAACTGTTTTTGATGACATTGTAATTCATTGAGATGCACCTGTACATTGATGAGAACTTTATTATTACTTTATATTATACAACTTGATATTATATTTTGACCATTTTCTTGTTAAAGTAACATTACACCTATGTTGTTGTACAATCTATTGTAGTAGTGTACAAACATTTTATAACTTATCACATCATTAGGCAGCCTTCATCTTGTCATCAGAGATCACTGTTGCTTGTGTTGTTGGAAATTCCTAGCTCTCCACTGAAACAGGAGCAGGAACATGTTACAATGTTGTTGGTAGTTTTAATGCAACATAATATGTAGAGACAACTAATTAACAAATAAATCCATTGTTTTTTCCCAGAAAGAAAATAAATGAATTCACCCAGCAGAAAGACATAGATGTGTTAAAATACATTAAACACAAACTTACTGGAAGATTGGAAAGTGAATAAGTGAGTTGTTCATGTGAATGTTGTTTTAGCCTAATTTGAAGAGACAAGTATAAGTTAGCTGTTCATATGTTTATTATTGTTTTTTGTTTGTTTTCCAGAATGGAGAGGCCTTGCAGCAGACGATGATGCTTTTAATGGCAAGAATGACAAAAAATAAATAAATTGTGTTTATTTTAAAATGTGTCATGTCTGTTTCTATATAGATTTAATTTATAATGTTTCTACACATTTTAGAACAAATCATATATATCTATAGATGTCTTCAAGGATTGAAAATTACACTACAGTAATTGATCCTGCACTTTTTTCACTGATTAGTATATTTAGTTTGTTTAGTTGATAGGTGTAGTGCAACATTTAGGTGTACCTCAGCTCTTAGTGTAAATATATCCCTTTTATTAATACAGTATAAATATCATACATGTACCTTCTGCTAACATTTTGTCTAAATGGCATATACTGCTAATACTTAGTGTAAACAGCATCGACCATCTATTAACACTTAAGTGTACTGTAAACAGCATTTACTGTTTATTAATATGTAGTGTAAATACCATCTTTTAACTGTAATTGACAAAAAAACAATTATTAAAATTGTGTTTACACTAAGATTTGCTAAATAAACTGTATGCTTATTTTTTTTTGTGTAAACAGTGTCATACTTTTAGTAACTGCAATAGTGTCTACCTTCTATAAACACAAAGTGTAAATAGCATATACATTCTATAAGCACTGAGTGCAAATAGCTGCTGCCTTAATTTAAACGACATCCATATCACATTTGAATATTTGTTAATATTTTACATTTTTGTACTAGTAAATATAGTATTTACACAGAAGAGACTCCAGAACATCTCACTGCTACTGACTGATCCTGCAGAGGATTATGGGTAAATCTTTCCTCAGTCTCTCAGTCTTCAGCACAGTTTCACAGATGATCCAGGATAAAGCCTAAACCCAGGATAGAGCGGCTCAGTGAATGTGGTCTGGACTGAGTGGATGAGGCTCATTGTGTCTTTATAGATGTTGTAGAAGATCAGAGTTCCTGCACTGTGATCCAGAAACACTCCTATTCTCCTGCTGAGCGGCTTTACTGGGAGATCAGTCTGTCTGTTATTGTGTATGAATGAGAAATTGGAGGAGAAGCAGAGCAAACTCCAGGACTGAGCATTACCTCCAAACCAAGACTCAACACCTCCTCGCTTCCTCCTGATGCTCTTATA
This sequence comes from Danio kyathit, assembly GCA_903798195.1. Classification (NCBI taxonomy): domain Eukaryota; kingdom Metazoa; phylum Chordata; class Actinopteri; order Cypriniformes; family Danionidae; genus Danio; species Danio kyathit. The sequence goes on from CAIGQS010000016.1 coordinate 428,966, forward strand.
TGACACTGATATACACACACCTTTACCTTCACTGCAGTCAATCTCCCAGTAACAGCGTTCACACACACTCTCTCTGCACAACACCTGACACACATAATCAAATCTGTCTGGATGATCAGGATATGACTGTTTCTGCCACACACACTTCACCTCTCTGTTCTCCTCAGACAGAATGAGTTCAGTGTGTGCTGTGTTTGGATCCAGTGTGAGAAAACAGGCATCTGAACACAAGAAAAGACACATTTATAACTACACAGGTGTGTGTGTGTGTGTGTGTGTGTGTGTGTGTGTGAGAAAGAGATTGTGTGTGTGAGACAAAGAAAGTTTTTGTGTGTGAGAAAGCGAGCATATGTGTGAGTGTGTGTGTGCAGACTTACATTTGTGCAGTCCTGCTTTAATCCTCTTGTGTCCTCCATGATCCAGACTGTAAACACACACACACAGATTAACATTCAGTCAGTAAACAAACACTAAACCCACTTTATTTTCAGCAGTCAGAATTATTGTGATCAAACATCACTCATTATGCAGATTCATTATAATAAGACATTTAGAGTGTCTGCTGAATGCTGGATTCTGATTGGCTGATGAAGAAAAGATGACATGAATGCATGAATAACTGCATTAAAACCACATTAGTGTGTCTGTAGCTGTAAAATTAGCTTTTGAATGAGACAGAGGTTTTAGATCAGCTGTGGAAAAGAACACAGAGTATATACACATAAAAAGACAGATATAAAGATTGAAGGACTCATTAAAATGATGAATTGACTATACTGCACTACAAAAATAAAACAGAACTGAATGAAAACATGATCAATAAAATCATATTAAGTGTATTTCTTGTTCTGAGGCCAGTAAAACATTCTGAACTCACTGCGAGTGAGATGGAGAAACTGAAAGCACACAAGCGCTGAGGTAAAATCAGTTGCTCAAGACATCGCCTTTATAATAATGACTTGTGTTTAATGAAGCAGTTTTATGACAGATGTTTGTGATATAACAGCAGAGCACTCATTAAATCCTTATTTTCTGTGGATAGAAAAACTTTCCTGCGCTCACATACTATGGTAAGAACATAGAGAAGATACAGCTTGTAGAGTAGAACAATGAAGAGCAAGTCATTCACTGTCCATTAATGTAAAGGGAGGGGGACACATTTAGTTTTTATTCATTTTGATGAATAATTTTTTTTTTTATTATCAAAAGACCTCCTAAGTTTGGCCGACTGTAAAACAAAAGTTCTAATAGCAACTAGTTTTTTTTTTACAGCACAGCCTACGTCTAGCCTCATGTAAAGCCAGAATGAATTTGAAACAGATTATTATTAAACTGAAACTCCTCTCACTGTGAACAAATGTATTTATTTTTTGTAATAGCTCATAGATCTGCTCCACTGACAGAAGCTGCCTTTTAATTTTTCACTGGATTATAATAATTGCACACCAGTACAAAGCGGGTTTCACCACAGAATATGTCTAGAGACAGTGAATCCTGCAAATCCAGGATGTTTCTTGAAGACGGAGGATGACATGCAGATCAGAGGAGTATTGCACACAAGTAGAATTAAGAAAGCCAGGATTTCAGAAAAAGTGCAGCTTTATGAGTTTAATCAGCTCATCCTTTAGTTTGTTGTGTTTGCTGATCCAGGATGAGAATGTGCCGCCATGTCAAGAAGGTGTAGATAGCTGGGATAAGAGCAAGTTCACTGCATTCTTAAAGGTGCTGTATGTAAGTTTTTTTACTCTTCTAAAGCATAAAATTACCATAATATGTTTGCAGATATTTAAGAAGCATCCCAAGTGAACATACTTGTTTAACTGAAAAACAATGCTGAAGTCAGATATTCTGCTTTGAAAATGTTTTTTCCGTGCCGGAACGCTATCTTTGTTTAGGTAATTTTCACATGCACATGCCAGTTCAGCCAATTATAATTCAGCACCCCGGGTTGCCTTGTTGGGAAACAGCATACTTCATTCATTCATTCAGAAAGGCTCTGAAAGCATGCGTCCGTGACCAAAAAGAGCAGTATGGGAGACAGATTCAGTTCCACATGAGGTTATTAATTAGCAAATGACATAAATATTATGAACGTAAACATTAGGTGAGCAGGTTACATTGTAACCGCGTGTCCTAACAACATGCTGTGACTAGAGAGGCAGTGATCAGCTATTTGGCTGTTTGCACCAGATCAAACACGACAGAAATTTAAACACAGCCTTTCAGAAGCACAGAATATGCACTCACTCATGAAATGGTAAAGTTTAGAATCTGTTTAATACACGTTAACATCATTAAATGTAAAATGGCATTCAAACTCATATTGTTAGCATTTAGCATTGAATAAAGCACACGAGATTTACCTGAGCTGATCACTGTCATAGGTTTCACAAGTTCAGCTGTTAGAAATAGAAGCCGTTTCTAATAAATTCAATTCGAGGTGTTGGTTAGGACAAAAACTCCCTTTAATATGGAGAATATTCCCTCTATCGCGTGTCGTCGCTTTTTTTTAGAACAGTTTAAATCACTCGCTTCTCTGGCATCCCACGCTTGCTATTGTTTTGATCCAGGAGTGCAACACCTAGTTTAACCACTAGGTGTCAAACTTACATACTGCACCTTTAAACAGACCCCGAGATTCATCACAGAATCAATGATGCAGATATGATCAAAGCCAATCAGGTGAGGAGTTGAAATGCCCCTCTCCTCCACCAATCTGGAAACTCACATTACTTTCCAGCAGACACTGAACAGAAACGTGAGAAGAAAAAACACATTAACAAATTAACAGTTGCTCACTTAAACACAATATTGTGCACTGTAATGTGTTGGATATTCATAGTTAAATTTGAAATAAACATAGCGAAATGTCGGTTTAAAGTTGCATTTTTGCTGGAGTAAATGATGCTGTGATGATGAGGGGAGCGCCGAGGGAACAGCGGTAAACCAGATTGCCCCTCAATGACCCAGAGGGGTACAAGTAATACAAGTGTTTATGTAGTAAAGAATTGCAAAAATGCCGATATTATAAAAATCTATCGATGAACGCACACCTTCTGCTTTCGCTCTGCACAGCTGTGGTTTGCTGATTAAATGAAAAACGAGTTGAAAACGGAGCGGCAGAAGTCTGCCACCATTTTCATATTAAATTTAAAGGGGACTGAGGCAATAATTTAGTAGCGTACAGTTCATGATCTAATTGCAAAACTTTTAAGTGGAGGCGGGGGGTAAATAGAAATATAGGGGATTAATATGACGCTCATGCTGTTTTATATTTTTACCTGAATGTTTCAGCGAGACATCATTCAGTTGATTTGTGGTCTTTTAAAAAATCCCACAAAAATTTTTCACAGCTGCTGCAGTCATCAGGGGGCAGGAAATGACACAATTTAAACAAAAATGCATTGTAACAAATTAAGATGCGAGTTAACGTCTATGCTAGATTCTATACTGACCAAATTATTAAAACAATTGTTTTCAGAATTTCTGAACCTGTTAACATTTTGAATTCCTTCAATTTCACCAATTGGTGAAGTTTGTTCCTCGCCGCTGTCACCACTGGCTTGCCTGGGTTTGGGACTTGTGGAGCTGCACATCAATCTTCAGTGTTTGGACTTTCAGCAGTGAAAATTAAACCACACTGAACTGAATTAAACTTAAACTCTGAAAACTGGACTGACACTGTTTCAATTCACAATAATCTTCTATGTGAAGCTACTTTGACACAATCAACATTGTAAAAGCGCTATACAAATAAAGGTGAATTGAATTGAATTTAAAAAACATTTGGTATACAGTTAAAGGGGACGTGAATGCATGTAAATTAGAGAAGCCTGATCAGCAAAACAAGAAAGTATACTGAGGGTATATGCAATTATTGATCCCCAGAAGTCGTAATACTCAAACAGCTTGTGGAAACAAGTAAGCATATGGAGTATACGTGTGTATAGCCCCTACTACACCACTGGTTCTGTGTGTCTAGTCTATCAGATCTGAGCTTTATTTTGTATTTTCTATTGGATTCTAGTCAGGTAATTGGCTGGGCCATTCTGCAGCTTGATTTTCTTTCTTTGAATGGATCTGAGAGTTTCATTGGATGTGTTCTGGATCATTGTCTTGTGAAATGTCCAGCCTGGCTTCATCTTCATCACTCTGGTAATGTAGATGTTGGACTGAAGCAGCTGATAATCATTTACACTGAGGAAGGGCAGAGGATTGCTGAATAACTATTCAGAAATTTCAGCTGCTGTCTGGGCTTTGACTGACTTTCTACATCTCCCTTTTTTTATCTGTTCAATACTCTTTACTTGTGTCATTTTCATTTTATTACACATAACTTTGTTTGTTACACAATTAATCTAACACAGTGTGTTCTTTTAAGTTACAGGTACTGTTCATGTTGATGGTGACACCCTGGTTCCAGAATCAGAATCAATTTTCAATCCCCAATCCTACAGTATTCCTGACCTGATATTGTATGATTCTTTAGCAAAAATGTATGACGAAGTTTCTCTGCTCAGCTCAAATGCTGAAACTGTACAGTGTGTCCCGGTTAATGCCAGAACTGCCCCAATACACTCAAACATGTTTATTTATTATTTTTGGAATAATTTCATAATTAATTATTTGCTCTTCATAGACATTATTGTAATACTGTACAAGCTGTATCTTTTTTATGTCCTAACCTCATAACCCTCACTGAAATCTGAAAATCAGAAAGGGCAGAAGGGCAGTGATGCTCCACATACTTGAGTTTGTCCAGTGTGTAGTTTGGATCCTCCAGTTGTTCAGAGAGCAGCTTGACTCCTGAATCTCCTGGATGATTGTAGCTCAGATCCAGCTCTCTCAGGTGTGAGGGGTTTGAACTCAGAGCTGAAGACATAAAACCACAGCCTTCCTCTGTCACCATACAGCCAGACAATCTACAAACACAGCAAGAGTCCACATCACACAGTTGGACAATCACACATCTCTTTGTGTTGTGAAGATGCTGACTGCTGTTTCTGCTCATGTGAACAGCAGTGATGAAAACACACATCCTGATGACCTCTCCTTAACGATCAAGCCCTGAGGCCAACAAACACACTTAAAATACTCAACTAATACTAAAAATAATATTTTTGACTGTACAGAGAAAATATATTGTTTTTAAGACATCACATGAAACTATAAAGGCTGTACCTTGATTTGATTATACTCACAATAACAACAATTCTGTGCTTTTGTAAAATAAAAAAACATGCAATGCACTTTGTCAACTCAGCTTTCTGAAACACATCTAAAATAATCAGAATCTCAGCAACACTTGTCTCACAGACACAGACTATTTCTGCAGAAAGCTTGACAGCATTTTAAATGAACCACTTCAAATTGGAAAAAAATGTTCATTGCTTATGTAATTTATGTAATTCCCTATGTTCATTCATTATTATATTATGTTATATTAGACAACAACTTAACTAAAAAAAATCACTGAAAACTTAACTGAAAATCACATATTTTATGTCAAAAAAACTGCCTTTTTTCATCTGAGAAATATCGCTAAGTTACGAAGCATGCTATCTATCTCAGATGCAGAAAAGCTAGGTCATGCTTTAATGACTTCTAGCCTGGATTACTGTAATGCTCTTCTGTTAACCCTCTGGGGTCTAAGGTGATTTTGGGACCCCTAAGATGTTTTGACATGCCCTGACATTTGTGCTTATTTCAGCTACTTATTACATAGAATTGCCCAACATGTATTTTTTTGTATTCAGCACAAACTGTGCTACAATAATATAAGAGAAATGTTGATGTACATGCTTGCGTTTTTTAGAAGAAAAAAAATATTATGTATCACAATTATGTGAAAATTATTCTGTTCTCTCATTTAAAGAAAACATTACAATGATTTACATTTTGTAAAGTCTAGTTTGGGTCAGCATATTGCATGCTTGGGAGTGACAATGGTCATGAATAATTCTCACCTGGAGAGACAAATGACACTCCCCCAAGGGCTAATGTTCATCCATCAAGGACATTGTTGTAAAGCAATGTCCAGCTGCAAAAGCTAGCCCAAACTTAATGCTTGTTGTATTACTTGCTGTATTATGACCATAAGGCTTCACACTTGTTAATCCATTATGTAACTAATGTATCTTTTAGTAGTCGCTGTTGAGTGGAAAAGTATTTACCTCAGTGTCCCCAGTTTACAGCTTGGACTCTTCAGTCCATCAGAGAGAAGCTTCACTCCTGAATCCTGCAGGTCATTGTTACTCAGGTCCAGCTCTCTCAGGACACAGTTTGAGGATTGTAGAGCTAAAGACAAACTCTCACAGAACTGAACAGTGAGATTACAGCCCTGTAGCCTGTATAAAGGATAAAAAGGACATTGAGGACATTATATTACTTTTGTGTGAGTGTGCATGTAATTATTAAAGTCTCTATAAGCAGTGATTTCTCCTCATAGGGTAAAAGAAAAGATTCCTTTTACGTCTCAGAATTACTTTAATGATCACCTCTGCAAACGGATAGAAAATAATCATAACAATCCTTGATTTTTATTTAGCACCATTGCTAAATTAACAAATAATCGGTCATCTTTGAAACAAAATGTCCCACCGCAAATTAGTAGTGATGACTTCATGAATTTTTTCAGTGATAAAATAGAAGGCTTTAGACCAGGGGTGTCCAAACTCGGTCCTGGAGGGCCAGTGTCCTGCATATTTTAGTTCCAACCCCAATCAAACACACCTGAACCAGCTAATCAAGCTCTTTCTAGATATAATAGAAACTTCCAGGGAGGTGTGTTGAAGGAAGTTGGAGCTAAACCATGCAGGACACCGGCCCTCCAGAACCTTGCAGTCAGGTTTCAGGCCTCATCACAGTACAGAAACTGCATTAGTAAAAATAACCAATGATTTACTCTTAGCTGCTGACCAAGGGTGCATCTCACTATTAGTTTTATTCAATCTTAGTGCCGCATTCGACACCATCGACCACAATATCCTCATAAATCGCTTAAATTCTACAGGTGTCCAAAAACTGGCTCTACAATGGTTTAATTCATACTTAGCTGACCATTACCAGTTTGTAATTAATGGGCAGCTTTCACAAGTCAGGCCAGTAAAGTATGGGGACAGTTTTAGGCCCTTTGCTGTTTACAATATACATGCTAGCCCTGGGAGACATTATTAGAAGACACGGGATCAGCTTTCACTGCTATGCAGACGACACTCAATTATACATTTCAACTAAACCTGATGAGATGTCTAAACCGTTTAAGTTAACTGAGTGTATTAAAGATGTTAAAGACTGGATGACCAACAATTTCTTTCTCTTAAACTCAGACAAAACAGAATTATTACTTATCAGGTCTAAATCCTGTACACAGCAGTTCTCACAACTCGACCTGCAATTAGAGGGGTACAAAGTTAGCGTTAGCTCTACTATAAAAGATCTGGGTGTCATATTAGACAGCAATTTAACTTTTGAAAATCATATATCCCATGTCACAAAAACTGCTTTCTTTCATCTGAGAAATATTGCTAAATTGCGAAGTATGCTATCCATATCAGATGCAGAAAAGCTAGTTCATGCTTTCATGACTTCTAGGCTGGACTACTGTAATGCTCTGTTTGCTCGTTGCCCAGCATCCTCTATTAACAAACTTCAGCTAGTACAAAATGCAGCTGCCAGAGTTCTTACCAGGTCTAGATAATATGATCATTTCACCCCAATTTTATCCTCCTATAAAAAAAGCTTTAAATAATCTAGCTCCTGTTTATCTAACCAACCTCCTGTCTCGCTACAATCCAACCCGCTCTTTAAGATCTCAAAACTCTTCTGGCTTCTGGTTGTACCTAGAATAGCAAAGTCGAGTTAAGGAGGTCGAGCTCAGACACACTCTCACTCTTCAAAACTAGATTAAAGACCTATCTTTTTAGCAAAGCATACACTCAGTGCATCACTTAGCGGCATGTTACATGAATGTACCCCACGCAGCTACGCTAATTATTCTCTTTATTCTCTATTTCCACCTGGGGATACTCATCCTGAGGCCCTCAGACTATGCAGCGCCACTGATGTGATCCGAGACCAGCGACAAAATGATCCCAAGGTTTTCATAATCCTGGACCAGGCCGTATCCTGAGCAGCTGCTGTGGTGGTCATGGAGGAGTGGGGAGTAGTGGTGTAATGGATCACAAATCTGCAGTTCGGATCACACTACATTTTTTAGTCACTAATCGGATCATTTTTCGGATCAGCAAAAAAGTGAGGAGACAAATGTCATTCTCTTTTCATTTATATAAAAATATTACTGCAAAAAACATTGCTTTTAACAAACAGAACTTTGAACCTGTAATTTTAATAAAAATAAAAATCAAGAAAGAATCAGCTGAAAAAAGAAAAGTATTCAATATGAAACATGATCTTTACCACTGTTGCTGATAATGCTAAATATAGAAATCTAACATATTGTACAACAGAACATATTTATCTTCAATTAATGATTCAACAATTCACACATAAAACTTCATGTTTTATTATACTGTAGGTGTATTATTTTTGAAAACCTATTCAGTAACATAATTTTAATGGTTGTTTGTCGCCATCTGTTGGTTACACATCTGTTGCTTTTACCAGCGTCAAAAATTCACCAGCGTCATGGGTGATTTTAATCTTACCATAAACATCAGTGTTTATATCTGAACTATAAACTGTTCTCCCAGCACTTCTGTGTTGTTTAATTGTTTGTAACTCACTGAAAAAGTGTAAAAACTGAATCTCTCTCGATGCAGATTTGAATGAAGCGCTTTGAAGGATTAAAGGGTAAATGAAGCACTCAGTCAAGTTTACCTTATTTTGTACATTGTATTCCACTTTAATGAAAATATATTAAACAACTCGATTAATGTAACCATTTAGCAGAAAATGGCATGTTTTGCTGTAGATTTTAGACCTAGGGCGCCGCCATCTTGGAATATTGTTCTGTCTGACATCACCGGGTTGGTTCGCTGTGATAAGCTGAACGGACACAGTGGAAGTAAAGGAGTGAACGAGGAGACTGGAAAGCCTAATTTAACCCAATGCGTGAAGTTGTGGGCGTGGAGCTGCTGCAAATACAACCATTTAAGTGTCTTGAGTTGTGTATTTTTCATTTGTTAATACCTCTCGTTTGATGCGAGAGGATCATAAGAAACGCGCTGATCTGAGTTTAGTCACGAGCAGAGGCGCAGTGCAAACGTCATGTGGGCGGGTACTTTCACTTTTCACTGCTACACCCCCTCACCTCTGCTCGTGTTCAAACCAAATTAAGATCAGCACGGTGTTTCTTATGGCAGGTTTTTATCCTTCATACATGTTGAGAGATCGAGTTGATCGACTTGAAAAGGGAATATGTCTTGACATGATCCACACAGACGTGACTTAGTAAAGCATGAAGTCATGCATGATTTTAATCATTGCATTAGTCTGAATGTAAATCCCCTCGTCAGGCAGTGCTAGAGCAGTGTGGACCAAAGCGCATCAAACGAGAGGTATTAACAAATGAAAAATACACAACTCAAGACACTTAAATGGTTGTATTTGTTGTGTTTGCGCCAGCTCTGTGATGCACATCCACAACTTCATGCATTGGGTTCAATTAGGCTGTCCAGTCTCCGTGTTTAGTCCATTACAGTGATGTATAAAACCCAGACAGGCAGTCAGGCAGAGTAATACAGAGAGTGAATCAAAGCGCATCAAATGATCGGTAATTAAAGGAGAAAAAAAGAAAAATAGAATACATTTATATACTTTTATATTAGACACACATCTGATGCTTGTATTTGCAGCAGCTCCACGCCCACAACTTCACGCATTGGGTTAAATTAGGCTTTTCAGTCTCCTCGTTCACTCCTTTACTTCCACTGTGTCCGTTCAGCTTATCACAGCAAACCAACCCCGTGACGTCAGACACAGCGATATTCCAAGATGGCGGCGCCCTAGGTCTAAAATCTACAGTAAAACATGCAGTTTTCTGCTAAATGGTTACATTAACCGAGTTTGTTTAATATATTTTCATTAAAGTGGAATACAATGTACAAAATAAGGTAAACTTGACTGAGTGCTTCATCTCCCCTTTAACAAACATGCGCAAATCCTTATCATTTATCGTTCATGTTGCCCGGGTTTAAACTGAGATCACGATCTTTTAATGTTTAATTGTGCAGCTTTACACTGAATGCATTAATGCAGGCTCAACACAGTGACAGAAAACACATTAAATTAATAGAAAAAGAAAGCATTTAGGTAGGTCACACCACAACTTTTCCCGTCATCATTATATCTTACAGAGAAGCCAAAATGCTTTCATGCACGCAATTTGAATGACGGGGAAGGCGATCTCTCTGCAATGGTTATAAATGCTGAATTAACCGACAAGTTCAAAATAAATTATTAATCCACGGGTCACGAGCGTTCCGAACCGTGAGTTGTGATCCGTATGGATCATGAATCCACAGTGATCCGTTTCACCCCTAGTGGAGAGCATAACTGCGTCCCAAATGGCACACTATGCACTATTCCCTTATGCACTATTTACTTATGCATTTACACACTCAACAGCATAGTATATGTATGTAGTGTTGTTCCAAATGGAACACTAATGTTTTTTTACTAAGCGGAAGTTCAAACTGTTTCCCTGATGATGTTTGACGGTTGCCAAATCAGTGAAATAAATGACCAAAGTACCAAATAATACCTGTCATGAGTATAACCGCATTCACCATCGAGAGGTGCTATAATCACTCTCATAGGAGATTTTTGCTTTCACAATCAAAAACAAATAAAGTTATCCAACAGGTGCACCAGATAGCTCCACTCCTTCCGCTACGTGGGCAAAGCTGCAGTCGTTGAGTGCGTTAAGTGTCCATCGTTACACACTTAATTTTACCGGCTGAATGAGTGGATCATCCGGGTAATTAAAGTGCACTTATTATTACTTATTATTATTAGTTTTCAGTGTGAACACACTTTTTACACTGTTTATACTACAAAATGGTGTAGAATAGTGCACAAGTATGCAATTTGCGACGCACCACATGAGACGCTCCAGGGACAGATGAGTCTTCACTGAGGTCCAGCGTTCTCCAGCCTCCGGCGCCTAGACTGAAGCTCTGCACAAGACGTTTAGCCATAGGAGAAATGGTCGTGCCCAATTGAGTCTGGTTTCTCTCAAGGTTTTTTAATTCTTCACTTTCGCCAATTGGTGAAGTTTTTTCCTCGCCAGTGTCGCTACTGGCTTGCATGGTTCGGGATCTGTAGAGCTGCGCATCAATGGAATTGCTCTTCAGTGTTTGGACTCTCAGTAGTGATTATTAAACCACACTGAACTGAGCTAAACTGAACTGAACTCAATTTACTATAATCTTCCATGTGAAGCTGCTTTGACACAATCTACATTGTAAAAATGCTATAGAAATAAAGTTGAATTGAATTGTCTACCTGTGATCCGAACAAGCAAAAGTGTCTTATTACCATGTAAACAGGGCAGCATCGGTCATGTTAAATTCACCAACTCCCTCTATCACATCTGTGTTGTCATCCTAGCCTTTCTCATAGTAATCTTCATAAACTAGCCCACGTACGATGCACAATAGCCTTGAAAAGGCCGTGCAGTGCAGCACATCAATATTCATGACTGCTGACTCTCCTTTCCCCTTCGGGAGGGGAACTTCATTGCTATGTGGAAAAACTTCCACTATGGGGATTTCGTCAGAATCCAATCATCTGAAAGAGTATAAAAACGGGCCAATGAAATGCCAATGAGTTGGCGGCGTCAGCGTGCACAGCTGTCTTGAATGACAATCAGCCTGGCATAAAAGGCTAGCATGTGCTCAGCAACGACATCCTTTTCGCTTTCAGAGCCTTTCACGAGCTTCTGAGAGAGTCTATGAGGGTATCTCCAACCTGTGTCTACAGAGGGAGATAGAGAAGCAGCTTCTCCCGGTCCAGAGCGCGTATACGCAGTGGCAGATGGTCGAGCTGTGTTGTTCCCCCTTGCCTGGCGTCCTTTGGGTCCGGTCCTCCAAGAGCGGTATGTATATAGGAAGCAAGTTTCCTAAAAGAGCAACACGGTTGTGCAGCGCGTCTTTTTCAAGACGTCGCTCCGACCGTGCGTTTCTGGTTGCGGTGGTTTCCTGTCCTCGGATGATGGGCACGAGCACTGCGTTTCATGTCTGGGGGTCCAGCATGTTGATGCGGTGCTCGCGGGCAGTGCATGCCATCATTGTGATGTCATGTCTGCTGCGCAGTTAAGATCGCGGCTCGCTCTTGCAAAAGAGCGACCCACCCCAGTTGTCCCCCACTGCGGTTGGCACTCGGGCAGATCTGAGGGTTTCAGTGGGAGAGAATCCGCCGCCCTCGGGCTCGCGGACCTCTCGCGGAGAAGCGCTCCATCCTCGGGTGGTCGCCCTCTCACTTGATGACACCGAGGATCAGATGTCCATCGCTGCATCGGAGGATGGGCTGTCATTGTCTGATCAGGATGCGAACCCGCTCGCTCCCTCCCTCCGGGGTGGAGAGCACGGCGTTGGCATCTAAAAAGCAGACATGATGGCTGTGCTTTCCCGGGCTGTTTCGGCCGTGGGTCTGGTGATAGTTTATCCCCCAGCCCCGCGGCCGGACCGACTAGATGGGTGTTATGTGGAGGATATAAGAAGGCAAGACCTTCTAAGCCTTCCGTCCCCTTCTTCCTGGAAAGTGCGCAGTAAGCTCACGCAGTCTTGGAGGGCACTTTTTTCTGCCCGATCTGCGTGCGCTTTCATCCTCACCATCCTTGGGAGGGTTGGTTGTCATTGTCTGATGAGGATTCGAACCCGCCCTTTCCCTCCGGGACGATGAGCGTGGCGTCGAATCCAGAAGCAGACTTTGCAGCCGTGCTTCCCAGGCTGTTTCGTTAGTGGGTCTGGAGATGGTTTATCCCCCAGCCCCGCAGACGGACCGACTAGAGGGGTGTGAGGTGGAGGAGATAAAAAAGGCAAGTCCTTCTAACCCAGCTGTCCCCTTCTTCCTGGATGTGCACAGGAAGCCCACGCAGTGTGCTGCGTGCGCCTCCGCCCTCACCATGCATGCTACGGCCACCTACCAGCGCTACCTAGCGCAGGCGCTGGCCCAGCTGCGCAGGGATGGTTCCGACCCAGGACTGAGCATGAGCTCCACACAGCAATCGACTGAAGTCGGCTGTGTGTGCCCCTGGGAAGGACGATGGTCACATTAGTGGCCCAGGAACGCCACTTCGGGCTAAACCTGGTGATCTGCGTGATGCTGACAAAGTTCGCTTTCTTAGCTCACCCATATCCCAGGCTGGCCTGTTCGGCGACACCGTCAGTGAATTCGCCCAGGAATTCACGCCGGTGAGCGAGCAGTCGGAGGCGATGGGTAATACCATCTCTCGGCGGGATCGTAAAACCGCTCCTCCCCGCCGAGCCATCCACATCCACTGCTTCACGCCGAGAGCGCTCGCCTGCGGCTTTGCTCGGTCGCCGCCGCCTGCGCCTCTGGCCAAGCGGCTGCGCCGAGCATCTCGCAGGCAACCAGCGCTCCCCGCCCCAGGGCGCCGCTAAGTTCAGTAAACGAACCGCGAAGCGTCCCTGAGACGGGCCATTTGGAGAGGAGGATATTTGCTCTTTCCCCGCTGGAGGGTGGGGCTCTTCTTCTAACAGCATTAAAAAAAAAATAAAAAAAAAAAAAACCGCTATCAAAACCTCAGAGAAAGAGCATTTTTTCCCTTCCCCGGATGTGACAGCCCGAACACTGCCAGTCTGGGACGCTATGCTTTCCAGCTCGCAGGATCGGTGCACTTCGCCAGTGGCTCGCGGAGCGAGAGAGAACTGTCTCCTTTCTCTCCCCCTCCCAGCCCCACCTCCGGAGTACGGGTGCGAGACAAGAGTGAATCTCTTGCCTCCTGCTCTCCTGTGGGACCCCAGTGCTCCCCGGTTGAGCCCACCCACTCCGCGCTGCCCCACCGCTGGTAAGTCAGCGATCGTGCGGACGAAGCCACTTGCGAGGGCTCTGCCTGCCTGGTTAGAGCGGGCCGGCCCATCGCAATGGCTCATCCGCGCGATCAGACTCGGCTACGCGATTCAGTTCGCGAAACGGCCCCCCAAGTTCACGGGTGTGTATTTCACCAGGGTCAGCCCTGCGTCCGCCCCTGTCTTGCGAGAGGAGATTGCTGTCCTCCTGGTGAAGGATGCAATCGAGCCGGTCCCTCCAGCCGGGATGGAGAGCGGGTTTACAGCCCGCACTTCATCGTACCCAAAAAAGAGCGGTGGGCTACGGCCAATCCTTGATCTGCGCGTTTTGAACCGCTGGCTTCACAAGCTGCCGTTCAGAATGCTTACGCAGAAGCGCATCCTCCGGAGCGTTCGTCCTCGGGATTGGTCTGCAGCAGTAGACCTGAAGGACGCGTACTTTCATGTCTCCATACTTCCACGCCACCGTCAGTTTCCTGCGGTTTGCGTCTGAAGTCGAGCCTGGCAGTACAAGTCCTCCCCCTTTGGCTCTCTCTGTCTCCGCGGGTTTTTACCAAGCTCGCGGAGGGTACCCCAGCTTCGGCTTGCAGGCATCCGCATACTCAATTATCTCAGCGACTGGCTGATTTCAGCGCGCTCGCGGGATTAATTGATTACGCACAGAGACAGGGTGTTTCGGCACTTCGGCCAATTGGGGCTTCAGGTCAACCGAGAAAAGAGCAACCTCGCCCCCGTGCAAGGCAACTCTTTTCTCGGGTTGGAGCTGGACTCGATCACCACGGGCTGATGCTGGCCTGTCTGAGAGAGTTCGACAGGAAAATGTGGTCCCACTGATATTATTTCAGAGGCTCCTGGAGCATATGACATCCGCAACCTCGCCGCTCGGATGCTCCATATGAGACCACTTCGGCATTTGCTTCACGATCGGGTCCCTAGACGCGCATGGCACGCGAGCGCGCACCGGGTGACTGTCACTCCGCTGTGTCGCCGCGCCCTCAGCCTCTGGATGGACCCTGTGTTTCTACAGGTTCGTGGGCCTCTAGAACAAGCGTCCAGGCATGCCGTCGTTTGACGAATGCTTCCAGTACGCGCTGGGGGGCCGTGTGTTGCGGGCTCTGCCTGCCTGGTTAGCGAGGGCCGGCCCATCGCAATGGCTCATCCGCGCGATCAGACTCGGCTACGCGATTCAGTTCGCGAAACGGCCCCCCAAGTTCACGGGTGTGTATTTCACCAGGGTCAGCCCGTGCAAGGCAACTCTTTTCTCGGGTTGGAGCTGGACTCGATCACCATGACTCGATCACTGGACTCGATCACCATGACGCGCATGGCACGCGAGCACGCACCGGGTGACTGTCACTCCGCTGTGTGAAGATTTTATTTTATTCTCTCAATGTGAAGTATTTACTCAGTGAAAAGCAGTTTCATGCCAGTGAGTAAAAATACTGAGGTATGTCTTATCCACCTGAGTAAGACAGCTCCAATGATGGTCAGAAGCTTAAAAAGAGACACCAAGGGGTGTGTCAAAGAACCTTTATAAATTGTATTGTAAAACACAGAAACTTGAAAAAGTGTGGAGAAAGTGTGGGGAAAGGGGGGATGCAATGCTTTGTGGTCTGCTCTGCACTTTCTCAGGCTTTATTATGCGAGAATAAAGTCTTTATTTCTGATATCCAAAAACCTCCAGTCTGATAATGCCTCATTGATGAAAAGGTCGTCAATCACGACAAATGACAACCGCCGGGGAGCTTGACAAACTCGACAAATGACAACCTACGTGAAATACGACATGTGTCGCCGCGCCCTCAGCCTCTGGATGGACCCTGTGTTTCTACAGGTCCGTGGGCCTGAACAAGCGTCCAGGCATGCCGTCGTTTGACGGATGCTTCCAGTACGCGCTGGGGGGCCGTGTGTTGCGGGCATGCAGCTGTGGTTCCGTGGTAGGAAGCTGGTTGCATTGGCATCTTAAATGCCTGGAGCTGTTGGCAGTGTGTCTCACGCTGCACCGTTTTTTACCGGTGTTAGAAGGGAAACACGTGCTGGTCAGGACGGACAGCATGGTGGCGATGGGGTATGTCAACCGCAAGGGGGATTTTCTCTGTCGCCGCATGTCTCAGCTCGCTCGCCGTCTGCTCCCCCGGAGTCATACGCGGCGCAATCGCTGCATTCCATTTTTCCCCGCCGAGCTCAACCGTGCAGCCGCTGCGCTCTCACGGCAGTTCGCCTGGGAGAATGGAGGCTCCACCCCCGACTGTCCAGCTGTTATGGGTACGTTCTGCGCACTGGCTACACAGCTGGCCTCGGGGCGTGCGTAATACGCATTTCTCCAGTGAGCCTACTCGCACAGATGCTGTGTAAAGTCAGGGAGGACGAGGAACAGGTCTATGCATTGCGCCTCTCAGGCCCAATCAAACCTGTATTCCAGCTTTCTCCTCGTGATGGCCCCTCCCTGGCATGGCCCCTGGAAGAAACTTCTTCTTTGGGGACAGGCACCGTTTGGCACCCGCGCCCAGATCTATGGACATCACGTGTGGCCCATAGATGGAGCGTGGAGGACTTAGGTGACCTACCGTTAGGTGGTTAACACCATCACTCAGGCCTAGAGCACCCTCTATGAGGCATGCCTATGCCCTGATGTGGAGTCTATTCGCTGTGTGGTGTACTTCTCTCTGAGAAGGAAACCCCAAACATGCCAGATCAGTGTGATGCTATCCTCCTTCAGTTGGCTGGAGTCAAGGCTGTCCCCTCCGCACTGAGGGGTTGGCGTTGCGATCATCCCCGCTCTGAGGACGCGGCGATGGCGGCGCGCTGGAAAAGCATCGCCTCATCATCCAGTCCCCAGAGGCGCGAGACGTGGATATATATATCCTGTCCCCTCTCTTAGGAGAGGTCTGCTCGATCACTCGACTCAGTATCTATATGATTTCTGTCCAGGTAGACAGCTCTGCTGGTCGCGTTGGCATCGGTCAAATGGGCGGGTATCTGGAGGCATTTTCGGTCAGCGAAATGTGCCAGCGTTTTGGGCCGGCCCACTCTCACGTTTACCTGAGACCCCAGCCCACCTAGGTGCCCTAGGTTCCTACAGCGCTCGTTTAAACTATGTAGTGAACCTGCAAGCGCTGCCCACGGAGGAGGCAGACCCAGCCCATTATTGCTGTGTCCTGTTCACGCTTTGCGTATTATACCGACCGTACTCAGAGCTTAGATCCTCTGAGCAGCTCTTTATCTGTTACGGTGATCGGCAGAAGGGAAGTGCCGTATCTAAACAGAGGTTGGCCCACTGAACAGTGAATGCCATCTCCCTCGCTTATCGAGCCAGGGCGAGCCGTGTCCCCCAGGAGTGAGAGCGCACTCCACTCGGAGCGCGCATCCTTTTGGGCGTTAGCACGCGGCGCCTCTCTAACAGACATTGTAGAGCTGCGGGCTGGGCGACACCTGAGCATTTGTGAGATTTTATCTTCGAGTGAACTGATTTCCTCACGAACGGTGAATGAGGAAATTTGGTTAGGTGTTGTAAAACGCTTGCTGAACCTTTCTCTCTAACACAGAGATACGTGCGCTTTTCTCGCTTTGTCAGTTGAGTTCCCCACTCGGCGAACCCTGCAGATTTCCTCCGAGGCCCTCAGCATCTGACTCAGCGGAGGAGTCAAATGTTGGCCCATTACGTTGTAGGTATGCCCGCTGGTCATCCCGCGTTCTGGGTATAGGTGCCTGCTATGTGCGATCCCTGCTGGCGATCCCATACGCTCACTCAGCCACGATGTAGTCCCCTCTCCTAGGCGGGCTCGTGTCTTCCCTCCCCGCTAACCACCTCTTTATATGTGCACTCCCCCTTCTCAGGGCTAGTCCATATGCTATTTTGCCACCAGGTCTCCCCCTCCGGGCAGCAGGTGGCCTCCGCAGCGTCCTCCCTATCGGGACTGAACGCTTTCCCAACGTACTGTCGTATTTAAAAATTCCTAGAAACTAACTAGGTGTATTTTACGACTCCCCGAAAAATATATCTAAACCAGAAAAGGTAAGTAAGGTAAGTAAGGGCCAGGGGACACGTTGGAGGACTGTGTCTCCAGCGATGCAGGTGCGCTCGTACTGCTGCGTGGCGCGCCCCTCACTGGAGACATGGTAAGGTTCTTTCGTTGTGGCGCTTTCCATAAATTTCCCCATAGTGGAAGTTTTTCCACATAGCATTGAAGTTCCCCTCCCGAAGGGGAACGCTCTGGTTACTAAAGTAACCCTCGTTCCCCGAGGGGGGGAATGGAAATGCTATGTTCCTTCGCCACAACGATTGTCCCTTAGCTGTTGAGTGTGAAAGCCTCTTCAGCTAGAAAAGGATGTCGTTGCTGAGCACATGCTAGCCTTTTATGCCAGGCTGATTGTCATTCAAGACAGCTGTGCACGCTGACGCCGCCAACTCATTGGCATTTCATTGGCCTGTTTTTATACTCTTTCAGATGATTGGATTCTGACGAAATCCCCATAGTGGAAGTTTTTCCACATAGCATTTCCGTTCCCCCCCTCGGGGAACGAGGGTTACTTTAGTAACCAGAGCGTTACATACAGCCTTTCAATATATTGTTTTAGGGGAATGAGTAATCAGAATTATTTCAGATCATTTTGAGTAAATACATGAGTTCACCAGAGCCATTTCAGTAAGCTCTTGAATACATGTGCTTATAGTGTGTGTGTCTTCATATTATTAGCGCTTTAGATAATAATAAGAGGGCCATTGGGCTTTATGCTGCACTTTATTAAGCTCTGCATTCTGAGTGAATAAACCCTAAGGTTATCTGCTGTTCCTTAAATCATCAACGTGACACCAAAGATATGCAAATAAGAGCATTAAACAAGGGTTTAGGGTGTACAGTTGAAGGGACTCACTGAATTAAAACCAGTTCAAATCAGGCTTGGAATTTTGAGCGCAAATTGTTTTATTCGCTCCAGGGCTTATACCATCAGGATAACGGGGGGGGGGCTAATTCATTCGACTCTCTTCCCCCAATACTCTGGCCTCAGTTGGACAGAGATGCTTTAACAATTTCGTAAATGATCAACCATCACGAGACTTTTGAACGACCGACCATGTGATCTTGTGGCCATGTGTTCACCCTCGGGACATCCTACATCCTGCCAGATGGACAAATTCCATAAGAGATGAGACAAAGAGATCTCTGGCAATTAATGAAAGACAATCTCTTAAATGTTAGAACCAAGGCAAATTTGATATTCTGAATAACAGCCATAGGTTTCCTTATGTGCTGTGTTTATTCCAACCAACCAGGTTAATAATGTGTTGTTTACCCTTGGTTAAAATGATCTGTATGTGTCTGAAATGTTTTATGTTTGGTATTAAACCAAACCCTTTTTTATTTGCAATACATTGGTGTAAATGAAAACTTAGTAGTACGAACAGTATTCGTCTTGTAACATTTGATGTCAGATAGTTACAATCTTACAAGAGATTTTTACCACGTTCAATCTCTTGGAGTCTGTTAATAAGTAACTTTGGCTATGATGGTACGGGGCGTGGGCCCGCCCTTCATGGCAACTGCTCATTGGACGACAGCGTCATGAGGGATGGACCAGATCAGGTCACTTAAAAACCCACTGCAGCCTAAACACATTGCTTTTTGCATCAAGCTGGCTCGCACCTGCTTTTGCTCTCTGCCCCCCTTAGCCTGGACACCGCGCGCACGTGATTGGGTCACCGCCATGCAAACCTCTTAAGTTTCAGACTGCGAAACTCACCACGAACTCAGCAGCGTCCGTTACCTCGGCAACTCAAAACAGCCTCCGCTCATGAGCGGGAATCCCAACGACGTCACCCGAAGCCACCCTTTCAGGAGCGCCACGTGTCAGGCCAGCTCGACGAGGCAAACTCCAGTCAAGAAGACTTCAACAAACTCACAAGTAACACAAGCAAATTGACTCTTGCTGATTTGGTGCCTATGATCTTAAGCAGTTAAAGATGAGTCAAATCTCTGCTTTTGTGGTTTCTCAGGTGATTCTAAGATCTAGTACGAAAGTCTAGAATTAATTTGGGATGATTGTTAACTCATTTTGCATCCTCTGAACGGTCTGTGTGTGTATGTGTGTGTGTGAATGTGTGTGTGCATTTGTTTGTTGTTTGCTTATTACATAGTTTCATGTATCGTAGTGTAGCTCAATAAATCTTTGTTCTCCTTTGTAAGAACTGTGTTCTTGTTTTATGTGCTTCTAAGTCATTGCCTCAAGCTGTAGATCTGTTACCTTGCTAAAAGTTAACCCGATCCTGTGTTATGTTATTATCGTTGGCCACGAAAATAATATAAACTAGGTTGGTAAAATGCGATGTCTCTATTTGTGGGACAAATTTCAGAAATAAGCGTGAATCTTTTGATCTGATTCAATCCGACTCAATTGAGTCAAATCAATGATTCGAATCTTCAAGATCCGAGTCATTGATATGAGCTAATAAAATCCCTGATCAATCTTATAACGTAGGTTGTTTTCTTACACAGTTAATGAATCATCTGTTGACAGTGTTGGGGAGAATACTTTGTAAATGTATTTAGTTACAGAATACAGAATACCTGCTTTAAAATGTATTTTGTAACGTATTCCGTTACTTTGCTTAATCCTGGTACTGTATTCTAAATACTTGGAATACTTGCCCTTAAAAACAGCCTTCAAGTCTATTAATTGTCACACTATGCGTTGGTAGCCATTTCTGCAGGAAAACAGAGGGCCTCTAATGGTAAACATTATTGACTGACAGGGAAAAATAAATAAAACAATATAATTATGTTTATTAAAAAATGTTTATTTATCAAAGTGTCAACAAATTCAATTTCTGTTTCTATAATAAAGATAAAAAGTGCTTGAACATAGACAGCATTACTGTCTATAATATACAGTATATGTATATAATATGCATTTTGCTTACCCTTTGTATTTCACAGTCTGCACAGAAAAAGAGATTGCACTGCATTGTCAGGTTTCGCTCACCCCTCTCATTCTTTAAAGAGAAAAAATGCTTGAACTTCCAAGACGTGAATGCATTTTTTCCTTTACTGCTGCTAGAAAGTTGCTTCGGTTGCGGCTCCAACCCCTCGAGCCCCTGGTCTGAATCCTTCATATTTGTACACTCAAGTTAACCAGGGCTGCCAAATTTGGCTAAGGTGCCCCGCCCACATTTGTGTCAGAAAAGCGAACGTAAATTTAAGAAGCGTAAATGAAACCTCTGAAAGCGCAAACGAAACATTAAGCAGCGAATTCACGAACAATGACGGCAAAAAAAAGCAGTTTATTTGAAAATCATGGTTGTTGTCCGGTTGTTCGGTGTTTGCGATCGTCCTTTTTGCTGCGTGAGAAAATGGAGGTGTGGCGTGAGAGCGTGAGAACAGGGTCATTTGCGTGAGTCTCACTGAGATAACGCTGGTGATTGCAGTCGGGAGTGTAGCTTCTGTTTCTATGGTTTCGGCGGCAATTTAGTAATATTATTATGGGCCAGACACGCATCGCCCGAAGTATTCCAATGGTATTAGGAAAGTAACTGTATTCTAAATACCCTGTTTAAAAGTAGTAACTGTAATGGAATACAGTTACTCATGAATAGTATTCTAAATACGTACCGCCGGTACATGTATTCCGTTACTCCACAACACTGTCTGTTAATCAATACTCTGGATTTTTGGTTAACTACAGGTATATGAGCAGTGTGAGACATAATTACTGATAAACCATAATTCTTGTTATCCAGGGTTTAGTATCACCCAGGGTTAACATGTTCAGGTATGAAAAGCCCTAATATGAAACTATCTGTCTGTAGGTATTGTTGAGTGGAAAAGCATTTACCTCAGTGTCTTCAGTTTACAGTTTACAGTCTTCAGTCCTTTAGAGAGAAGCTTCACTCCTGAATCCTGCAGGTCATTGTTACTCAGGTCCAGCTCTCTCAGGACACAGTTTGAGGATTGTAGAGCTGAAGACAAACTCTCACAGGACCAAACAGAGAGTTTACACCACTGTAGCCTGTGTAGAGGACAAAACAATATTGATGTGTTCATCTGGTGTGTTGAGTAGTCTGAAGCACATATGACTGTAGTGACTGATATAACTTCACTAATTATAGAACACATCTGGTGATTTTAGCTTTAAAATAATTTTATGTTTATGAAACAGAAGTAAATGTCTTCTTTCAGATGTCTGAATAGTCCAAGAAATATATTTTTTTTAATCAAAAGAAGAGAAGATCATGCTCAACAGGTCCACAGATGAAAGACAATAAAACACGTGAACAAAACTAAATAATAATAATTTCCTCTAGCACATTTAAAAGTTGCATATTAAAGCACTTTACCAAATAAAATGAAACAGAG
This sequence comes from Danio kyathit, assembly GCA_903798195.1. NCBI lineage: Eukaryota > Metazoa > Chordata > Actinopteri > Cypriniformes > Danionidae > Danio > Danio kyathit. Next base: position 451,311 of record CAIGQS010000016.1, read on the forward strand.
ATACAGACATAACAGAAATAGGAAAATAAATAAATATATTTATCAGTGCCAGTCATAAGGACTGCCTCCCCTGTAATGTTGCCCGCAGCTCCGCCTCATCCAGCAATGTCTACAGTTTCAGTTCTCTCTAGTACAGCACTTTTTTAATGTTCTCTAGTACATCAGATTCAGCAATCTCAAGCACAGCAGTTTCAACCATGTAAAATCCTGTGGCTTCATCACCTGTCATGGCTACAAACCCTAAGTAACCCTAACGCTAAAGTCTGCCTGCCCAGACTCACTTTACAAAATGGCTGCCTTGTCCCCAGCTGTTATGGTGCTGTGATCCAGCTGTTGTAGATCTCAAGCCACAGTCCTATACTTTTACAGATGCCAATTGTAAATGCAACATTTAAGGACATCCAGGCATTCTAGGGGTGTTTGAAACCTCCACAAAGATGGGCTTCTGCTACACCTGCATCATCATGGAGGGTTTTACCAGCTCCACTATAGCTCTGTGTTCCAGCAGTTTATCCTGACTCACAGGATCTGCTCTGGTTTACTGTCCAATAGTCCCTGTCTTGGTTTTGTCCTCCTTCCTGTCAGTTTTCCCCCAGGGTTTCTGCAGGTTTCACAAAGTTAATTGTAAGACTTTCAAAGACATTTTTAAGGCCATTATGAAAGAAATTTTGGATTCATAAAGCGCTAGAGTTAAAAATGACCTTTTTAAATAAAAAAGTTTAAAGTTTTATTTAGATGGGTTGTTGATGATTGTATGGGTTTTGGCCAGATTGGGTAGCACAATTTATGAACAAAGGAAAATGAAGACTTGTTTAAAAAAGATTTAAGACCTACAACACAATATTTCTGTAAATTTAAGACTTTTTAAGGCCTAAAATTTGGATTTTGAGATTTAAGACTTTTTAAGACCCTGCAGAAACCCTGTTCCCCTCACCATCTGTCCTGTATCCTGTCATGGTTTCATTAACCTGCCTCTTCCCTATCACCCTTGTTCACTGTAGCACCTCCAGTGTGCTGATCTCACTCTAGTTTAGAGTATTTCTGTGAGAATCATGAGCATAATAAGCATTTGCTATTTTCTGACTATCCGATTCATAACAAAAAACAGCTAAAGAATTATAATAAATTAATCACTAGATTTAAAGAAATAAGAGTAACTAACTACCTCTTACCAGGACTGACTCAATTTCCACACACAAAAACAATTCAACACATACAAATCCCCAAGTCAGTTGAAACCCAATGGGTAGTGCCAGACAGAATGTACAGACATGTTTTGCGCAAAATTTTGTAAAAGAGTATCATAACTAAAAACTTAATATACGAAATAAAAGAATAATACTTTTTAAACTTTTATTTAATGTTTTAAATGCAAATCCATTTAGATCCTCATATTTAGTAAGCAAAGCAAATCAGAAGACAGAAACTATTACTTTACAAACTGTATTGTAAATAAATGATGAGCTCAAAATCTGCGGAAACACAGCTCTTTTTAGAGATCCCAAAGAACACAAATCAACGATAATCCACCAAAAGTTTCACAGATAGAAGAGCAATATTATATCTGGTATAAACAGGTTTTTCTCATATTTGACTTCAATTCACACTTAAAATATGAAATATTCACACTAAATAAACAAAAATAAAACATTACAGCATATGTTTGTTACTTCATCATACTTTGTTGCATTTCACAATGTAAAAGTAATTTATGGGAGCATTTATTTCATGAAAACTTTCTTTTATTTTACCTCAGTGTCTCCAGTTTACAGCTTAGACTATTCAGTCCATCAGAGAGAAGCTTCACTCCTGAATCCTGCAGGTCATTGTTACTCAGGTCCAGCTCTCTCAGGACACAGTTTGAGGATTGTAGAACTGAAGACAAACTTTCACAACACTGAGCAGTAAGATTACACCACTGCAGCCTGTGTAGAGGACAAAGAGCAACAAAATCAGCAATAAGAAATGAGCACTGTTGAGTGTTCATGAGTCCAGTCTGTTAAAAGTAACACTGAAAATAAATTATATATATATATATGTATGTATGAGCAATTCCAGTGTTATGGATATGACATTTGCAGTAAAAATTCAACATAAATTCACGTAGAAGGTATATGTTTACATTATATTGAAACATCTTACCACAGAGTTATAGGAGCAGAAAAATATCAACATGAAAGCATTCTTTATATTTTAAATGAGTGAAAATAAACATGCGTTTTGGATGTGACGAAAAAAGTCTGTGAGTTTACAGTATACAACATACATTGCAGAAATTCTGTGAATTAAATTGCACAACCCAAAAGAAATAACACTAATCAAAAGCATAGGTGTTGGCTCACTATAGAACAAAAATGATTGGTTTTATTTTATTTGACATTTTTTTGCATTTATGAGGAAAAAGGATGTGACATCTCTCCATTATGGATGTGACAGATGTGAAATTGCCTCTTGTGTGACTTTGGTTAATTAAATATAATCGTTTGAAAACATTAACAGAGACATTTGAGTTTTTTTAAAGTACTGTAAAATACTTGCTTACACAAAAAACGCAGAAACGGTTTTGATATTTTGACGAAAACTATTTTTTTATGGCAAGAATGGCATTTGCATGGAATAGCTTATATATATACTGCTCAAAAAATAAAGGGAACACTAAAATAACACATCCTAGATCTGATGAATGAAACAGTCTCATTAAATATTTGTTCTTTACATAGTTGAATGTGCTGAAAACAAAACCACACAGACATTATCACTGGAAATCAAATGTATTAACCCATGGAGTTCAAGATTTGGAGTCACACTCAAAACTGTAGTGAATTGCAGGAATTGCTGACACACTCCAGCCACACGAGGTCCAGCATTGTCTAGCATTAGGAGGAGCCCAGGGCCAACCATACCAGCATATGGTCTCACAAGGGGTCTGTGGACCTCATCTCGGTACTTAATGGCAGACAAGCTACTTTTGGCGAGCACATGAAGAGCTGTGCGGTCCTCGAAAGAAATTGGCCAGTGGCCAATTTACCAATTATGGTGTTCTCTGGCAAATGCCAAACATCCTGCATGGACTGTAAGCACAACCCCCACCTGTGGACATTGGACCCATAACCACCTTTATGGAGCATGTTTCTGACCGCTGCATAACAATAATAGGCTATATAACAAAATGGGATTGAATTAACAATTGTGGATATATAAATTTATATAATCTAGTTTCAAATGAACAATAATCAACATATAACTGAAAAGTTATATTCTTTGGTTTATAATTATATAATTTCATTAACAGCCCAGCTATGAGAGACATCAACCTTTGTCTTTCTGACTACTGGCTGAGCCAAAGCAATGCAAATGCTACAGGCAGACTTTTAACCACTCTGCCTTTTTCTTCGAGTGATGCTTTCATGATAAAGAAACCCTTTTGTTAATTAACTTGTGTGGTCAGTAGTTGGGCTGGTTTCTAACACCTATATGCTGGTTATCTTGCTGACTCCCATACTTAATTTGCATGCTTTGTTTAGCCATCTCCCCTTCTCCTAAGAAGACATAGACAGGACATCTTTGTCTTAAACCAGACTTGTGATAAAACTCGCAAACTGCAGACCTCCAATAGGCTCCTGCAGACACATGGACTTCTTGAAGACGCTATATGACTGCAGATTAACCAACACGTCTCAATAAAGTAATTCTTCTGCTTGTTCAAGTCTCCTGGACTTGGTTCTCTCTTTCATCATTTATTTTTTTTACAACACAATCAAGTTAAACAGATTTAAAATAAATAAATTATATGAAAATGAAGAAACTACACTTTTAAAAATTGTCCCATTAAAAAACGGTAAGTTACTGGCAGCTGCAGTTGCCAGCAATGTACTGTTATTTTACAGTATGTTGCTGTAAAAATACATGGACTACATTGATATACACAACACTCAAGTGAACTCATTTTGTTCATTGAAAGCGACTGCCTCAAATTGGCCAACTGCTGAATTAGTTTATGAAATAATGTGCTACATATATATATATATATATATATATATATATATATATATATATATATACACATACATACATACACACACACACGTATAATGCTAAATTATTTTAGTTTATTGCAAAAGTTACTTTTAACCCAAATGTCTTAAATTTCACAGCAGCACACATACATGTAAAGCTGGAATTAACACAGAGAGATTCTTACTGCATCAGCAACTAAACAGCCACTGTCTTTAAGTAAAGAAACATGCAGAATAACATCAGCAGTTCATTGTTCATCTTTGACTCAAACACTGGCTCTACTCTCCTCCACAACGGTGACACCCAGAAGAAATTTGCTTCAGGTTTTACAGTAAAATACTGTTTTTTCCTTGATTTAACGGTAAACTACTGGCAGCTGTGGTTGCCAGCAATCTACTGTTTTTTTACAGTCTACTTCCGTAGTTTAAATTAACAGTATATTACTGTTAAAATACATTTTTACACTGTGTTTTTACCTCTCACACCTTTAACCCTTTAAACCCCAGAGCAAATACCTCAGTTTTAATTGAACACTTCCAAGTGTCCACAGTTCTGAGTGTTCAAGAAACATGGAGCAAAGCTGAAGTAAATGAACTAATTAAATGACTAATTAAATGATAATTGAGGATTAGCGATGAACAAATGAAGAAATACTGAAGGGAAAAAACAAGAACAGAACATAAAGTAACAAAAAAACTGAAACTTCAGTCACAGCTTTATAATGAAATAACCTGAAGGTCAACAAATGATTAAACCATTAAAATATCAGCAGATGATTAAACAACTCAACAAACATCATCAGCAGCTACACTTACTACTAAAACATTTATTTTTGTATAACATCTACTAAAGTTCTTCTTGAGATAAAGGTTAACATTTTACGTCACCATCATGGAGAACAGAGTCTGCTTTAGTTGGGCTCTTAGCCCTGACATTTTAACATTCATTTATTTTGGCTGCTGCAGTTGTTAAGAACTTTGTTTAAAAAGCTCTTTTGATATGGTAAGCAAGCCAAAAAATTTAATGAGATCTGCTGATGTTCATGTTGGTTTTAATAAGGCAGAACCTGTTTTTACTTAAAATAATTTACTGCTCTTATCCAATGATTAATTTATTGTTAAACGTAATATATATGACTGTATGTGGCATTGAATTCTTGAAGTTTTTAAGAATATCTTGAATAAAAACACTTTGCTCTATGGTGTAAGTTGCACTCAAAGAGACATCAAGAATCAGCGTATGAACCTCAACAACGGTGACAACAAAATTAACAGTTTAACTTACAAACATCACAAACTGGCTACTGAAAGTCTAAACATAAACAACAGCAGAATCAAACACAAATAAAGTAAACTGTAAGTTATTATTATTTATTATTTGTTTATTGCCACATCAGCAACTTACGGCTATTTCGTGGCAAAATGGATATACATAAAATATTACATGATAAAAACAAATTTGTATTACGATAAAAAGTTACTTAGATAAATATATAGGATAAAAATAAAAAAAATTCACACAGAAATATACTCAAAGTTAAATATGATTTTTTAGTTCAATTTTTGATAAATAATTTAAGATTTTCCCCGGTGGTACATTTTTAAAAATGTCCATTACAGTACTTTCTTTATAAAAAGTTTGTCTAATGGAATTTAAGCTTCCACATTCCAGCAAAATATGTTTGATGGTAAGTGCAGCCAGGCAGTATTTACATATAGGTGGTGCTTCGTTATTCAGCAAATATAAATGAGTTAACCTAGAATGTCCAATTCGACATCTAGTATAGACAGTTTGATCATGTCTAGTCTCGAAATTATAATTTGCTGAGTGTCTTTCATTTATCTTCGGGTTAAATTCATGTAATTTATTATTTATGCAGTTGTCCCATTCTCCTTGCCATGTTTCGTTTATGTACAAGTTGATTGTGGGTTTTAAGTCCTCAGGAGGAATTAAACATTCTGTCACTTTCAAGGAGATAGCCTGTTTTGCTGCTTCATCTGCCAGTTCATTTCCATGTAGTCCCATATGACCTGGAACCCAACAGAAGATGATGTTGAACTTCTTGTTTTCTAGCGTTGTCATTTTCTTTACAATCAGGGAAATTATGGGGTGATTACACTTAGCAGCTTCAAGTGCTTGAAGACAGGATTTGGAATCTGTGCAGATTAAGAAGTTACGGTACTGTGTCCTTTCCATTTGTTCTAAAGCCATATTTATTGCATAAGCTTCTGCGGTGTAAATTGAGCTTTCTCCTGGAATCCGAGTACCAAAGACATCATCTTTAAAAACTACTGCTGCAGTTACTCCTTTGTCTGTTTTCGATCCATCTGTATATATGGGTTCATGATGAGGCAGACTGTCTGTTATTTGTTTGAATTCCTGTTTGTATTCGTTTGGGTGAGTCAAGGACTTCTTCTGTTTGGTTAGGTTCCATAAGATTCTTATTTTTGAGTTGCACCAAGGAGGAATATGGCTCAAATCAGGTAGGGAAAGCTTTTCCATATTAACACCCTATTCTTCAGATGGGGTTTAAGTAAACTGTAAGACCATTATACTACATCATTTATTCAAGCCCCAATGCATGCTGGGATATTTGCACTGTGCCACACCCAGCATGCATTGCGGCATGAAACATTTTAATTGTTACCATTGTTGAGGTACAAGGTCTGATTCATGAGGTCTGAGTGTGACTTTGTCATAACTGAACTGTTTTTGTCTGTTATTTCTTAACTCTGTAAAAGAATCAGGTATTTTTCCTGTTTCCACTTCTCATTAATAAATTAATATCTGCATCAAGCATAAAAACTATTGCATGAGGCCCATCATCCAGACCTTTATCAAAACATTTAGCAGAACAAATTTAAGACAACTAGATTTATCTACCTATTGGCGTTCCAGCTTTATTGCAATAATAAAAGTGTTTTATAAACTTTGTGTTACAGCAGCAGGAGAGGCTAACTTTACAAATTCAAGGGTGAAGAGCCCAACTAAACCAGCTCCTCACTCCATTACGGTGACACACACACACACACACACACACACACACACACAAAAAAAAAAAAAAAAAAAAAAACGCCTAAATTTTTGTTGGTTCTTAATAAGAATGGTATGGAAGTCAAAGCGGTCAGTAATACGTGTGTCTGCTGTTGTTTGTGTTGTTTAATGATCCTCTGCTGAGACTGAAGGTGTTTTATTTTACTTGATTTTATTTAATGTTGTAACTGACGTCACTCTTTGTGTTTCTTGTTTCTCTTTCCTTCAGTGATTGTGATCATTAACAGCAGGTGTTCATCAGTGTCTGAATTCACTCATTAGTGTTCATTAACTCTGTCAGGTGAACTATATTAGTGAACTAGTGTATGGAATAGTGAACGAGGGCACAAAGTGGGATTTCAAACACAGACTTGAAAACGTCGAATCTGAGCTCTGTTAACTCACAGTTTTCTGCTGTTGGTTACTTTCTCGAAAACAGAAATATTACCCAGAATGCACTGTTTTTAACAGCATATTACTGTTTTAGTGAAAAAAACATTATTTTACTGTTGAATCTGACCGTTTTTTAACAGCAATTTTTTACAGTGTAAGAACTGAAAGCAGCTCAAATGTTCCTGAATAAAACATGTTGCAGTACTGCACAATCGTCAGTCATTTTAGACTCCTTTATAACAGCACTCCCACAAGATTCTCTCTTGCTTTCACACAAAAGTGATTGATCTGTCATTTATATCTGTTATTAATAGCCTATTTTACAGTACATGATTATGAATATAAATATGTTTGTCTTATTTGTGTTTATTTACATGAATGATTAACATGGACATGGGCATTTTCAGAACAAGTCTATTTATTTCATTTAAAAATATGTTATTTTTATTTATTTGTTTAAACTACATTAAACTAAACTAAACCTGTATTTCACCATTCATATGACTTTAATGAATTATTGAACAGATTATTAATAACTAATCAAAGAGCGTTTTACTGAGCTCAGTGTAAAGTTTAGTGTTTAGGTCTACAGTAAAATGTAATATTAGAGGCATGTCTGCGGCGAGACGGCAATACTGTGTCTAAAACTCAACTCTTTCTCTCATCAGAAAACAAACACAATTATCCAAGAGCAACACTGTGTTAGATTTGAGCAAATACACATGAACAAATGTCCTATTCAGCTGGAGGAGCACAGTGATTTGCAGTGATTTTACCTATTTTCCAGGATAAAATGTAAAACAAATGAAGTAGATTATTAAATAAGTGCAAATGTTGTTTGTGTGAGTAAAAAGTCAAGAAAAGTTTGTAAATACATTTAGAAATGATGAAATAAATGAGCAAATAAGGAAACAGTACACTGCCGCGTCCCCATGCAATAATATGGTGTATCAGCGATCTTACAGGGAGACGATATGGCCATCTAAAGATTTTCTGTTAAAGCAGGGCAGTGATTTACTAAACTGATCGGAGTCTTCAGTGCAGACTGATGTGTGTCTTCTGTGATAAATGAATGAATACTCACAGAGCTCTTCTGCAGTTTCTCACAGCTGGTATCAGTCTCAGTCTTCCTTCATCTGATGTGTTGAATTTATTGAAGTCTAACTCGTCCAGCGGCTCCTCTGACATCTCAATCATGAAGGAGATTGTTGAGCAGTGAGCAGGAGAGAGTTTCTCCTCTGAGTGTTTGTCTGATTTCACAAACTCCTGAATCTCTCTGGCCAGAGTCTGATCTTTCACTTCCAGCAGACAGAGGAACAGATTGATGGATTTGTCAGCCGAGAGAGGGACATTTCTCTTATTCTGGAACAGATTGATGGATCTTTCAGCTGAAATATGGTCATCTATCTTGATCTCATGTTTAATGTCCTGCGTGATTCTCCTGATACTCTCTGAGCTCTTCTCTGTGTGTGTCAGTAGATCCTGTAAAAGTCTTTGATTGGACTCCAGCGAGACACCCAGCAGAAACCGCAGGAACAGATCCAGATGACCATTACTGCTCCAGACAGCTTTATCTACTGCTAATCTGAGCAGATCATACAGAGACTTCTCAAACCAGGCCTGTAGATGTTGATTATATGAATGTTCTCTGTCATAAATTAACCTCAGCAGATCTCTCTTCTTTGTTAAATGGCAGTAAAACACAAAAAAAGCAGCCAGAAACTCCTGAAAGCTGAGATGGATGAAGCTGTAGACTTTCCTCTGATGAATCACAGATTCCTCCTTGAAGATCTCGGTGCAGATCCCAGAATACACTGAGGCATCAGTGACGTCTATGCCGCTCTCAATCAGGTCGTCCTCATAGAACATCACATTGCCCTTCATCAGCTGTCTGAAAGCCACTTCAGCAAGTTTGACGATCACTCCTCTGTTGGACTGCAGGAGTTTCTCTGGATCTCTCTCTTCATACTTCTGCTTCCTCATGTTGATCTGAATCAGCAGGAAGTGGATGTACATCTCAGTCAGAGTTTGAGGGATTTCTGCACTCAGATCTTCTTCCAGGAGCTTCTGAAGCACAGTGGAGGAGATCCAGCAGAAGACGGGGATGTGGCACATGATCTGGAGGCTTCTTGCTCTTCTGATGTGGGAGATGATTCTGCTGGCTTGATGCTCGTCGCTGATTCTCTTCCTGAAATATTCCTCCTTCTGAGGCTCAGTGAATCCCTGAATTTCTGTCAGACGGTTGATGTATTTGGAGGGGATCTGATGGGCTGCTGCTGGTCTGGAGGTGATCCAGATGAGAGCAGAGGGAAGCAGATCTCCTTTCAGGAGGTTCGACATCAACACAGCCACTGATGAAGATTCAGTCACAGCACAAACTTTCTCCTCATCTGAAAACTTCAGTGTGATTCTGCTTTCATCCAGACCATCAAAGATGAACACAACTCTACACTGCTCATAAATCTTAGGCTCCAGATCTTCAAGTTCAGGATGAAAGGTCAGCAGAAGTCTGTGAAGACTGTACTGATGATCTCGGATCAAGTTCAGCTCTCGAAATGGAAGCACAAACATGAAATCTACATCCTGATTGGCTTTTCCCTCGGCCCAGTCCAGAATGAACTTCTGCACAGAGACGGTTTTCCCGATTCCAGCGATGCCTTTAGTGAGAACATTCTTGATCTGGGCTTTCTCCTTCTTGATCTTCTCCTCATGTCCTGCTCCAGCTGAGACTTTAAAGATGTCATTGCAGTAGACTGGAGTGTGTTGTGAGGGTTTTGTTCTGGCTCTTTTCTCCATCTGTAAAACCTCATGTTCTTCATTCACTCCTTCACTCTCTCCTTCTATGATGTAGAGCTGTGTGTAGATGCTGTTCAGGAGGGTTTGAGTCTCTTGATGGTTGATTCCCTCAAATAATCTCTCATATTTGTTCTTCATGCTGGTTTTGTGCTGCTCTTTGACTCTCTGAAGTTTATCATGTTCTGGTTGGAGTGAATGATGCTGCAGATCTCCAGTCTGATCATCTCTATCCACACTGCAGGATCAACAACAACACAAAGAATCAATGAGTATGTGTAAAGATCCTCTAGTAAAGTCATGTGTACTTTCTCTAAAACAGCTGAGACACAATACACAGATTTACTCCAGAAGCAAACTATAGTAATGCAGAAACTGTCCTAGATCAGCAAGATCTTTAATCTTCAAAACGACTCTCATAGCTCTATTGTAAAGCACTTTAATCACCACACACTGATCACATCTACTGCTCAAAATGCTGTAACATTTAACAGTATTTGTCATTTATTAAATGTAACCCATCAATCATTTGATATCATAGTAAAGAGATGATCTGAATAGTTTTATCTTAAATCAGTACGTCTTTTGACAATAATTATTTATTAGGTGAAATGTGGTGTGTTTGTCTCACAGAACTTGTTCATTCATCTTGTCTAAAATCACTTTCTTTTGATCGCCCAAACTTTACTGACTTTTGTAAAAGCATTTAAACTCATTCTACTAACTCTAACAGTTTGAGTAACAACACTTTAATAGTACTTCACTAATGATCAAATGTCTGTGTGGACATTTGGTTTTATTGTTACCTGTATTTTGTTCCCTGTGATACAAATCTTCACTGGACTGTGAGAATAAAGTGTAATAATTTCTGATCTCTTCTAGAAAACATGATCATATAAATGCTGCAGTAAAATCGTGTGTGTAGAGATGATCTACCTGACAGCAGGTGGTGTGTTTTCACTTTTAAATTTCAATGGTGGCTCCATAGACTGCTTAATTTCCATAGACACACAGCTGGGCTCTGCTTCTGCTCTCTTCCTCTTACGTGAACTAAAACAGAGACGGTTAAAGTTTCTAAAGTGACCTAAAGTGATTCGCAGAGATCTTCAACATTGGAGAGCCATTATCCTGCCGAGCTCAGATACAACATCAAACCTTTTCAATCAGATAAATCAAAGAACAAATCAGTTGATTCATTTATTAGTTGCAGATCTAATAGAGATGATCTACCTGACAGCAGGTTGTGCGTTTTCACTTTTAAATTTTATTGGTTCATCCATAGACGCATCACTCTTCATAGACACACAGCTGGACCCTGCTTCTGCTCTCTTCTGATGAACTGAACTAAAAGAGAAGATTTAATTTCAACACTTCACACACTGGAGTCAACAAACCTAATATTTAGCCATAATTAAAAAATTATTTCAAATAGCACTTTATCATCATTTAATTTATATTTTTACAGAAACTTTATATTTGTGTCACCTAGGGCTGGACAATAATTCGATATCAATATCGCGCTAGATTTTTTTTCAAAAACGGTAATATGATTTTTGAACCCATTTCCGGTATTTCGATATAAATTTGCATATATATATTTTATTATATACACAAGATCTTATACATTTTATCACTTGTCACTGAATGACTTTCGGTGCTCAGCCTTCACGAAGAGCGTGATGTCACCTGCGTGATGACGTACATCACAGACACGCTGCCAGCGCTCAGCAGCACACAGTCTTTTACAGTCTATGGCAGCACAGCAGAAAGTTTTAGCTACAAAATGAGTGCCCTGAATGCAGATGTGAATGAACAAGCTTCCACAAGTAAGAATGCAGACGAAATACAGTAGTTGATATAAGAGAAGAAAGACTAATGCAGTGGGGTGGAAGTGGTTCGGCTTTTTAAGTTCCGATAAACTTATAGTTTCGGTGCTCTGCAAATTGTGCGAATTTATCGCGGGAAAAAAAAATTAAAAATAAATAAATAAATAAAAGCCGGTAATCTATTCTCAAAGTAGGGTTGGGAGCTGGGTCTATTCTACGCAAGCTAATGAAAGCTATGATAACTTTCACCTTGGTATTTTAGCGCGGATGTATACCTGGCCGGTGAGCCGTCTAAAGAGTGCTCTTCTGAATCAGATCAGCAGGATGCCTGACTAACTGCAGTTCGGCAGTTTCACTTTAACTCATGAACATTTCCTTCATGCGCCGTGACAAACTGGGGTATTAGACGCAAATAATGAGGTGAGAGTGTTATGGAATTTAATAACGCACGCCAACTGGAAAGAAAAAAAAATTCCGCATTTCGCGGTGTGTGTGTGTGTGTGTGTGTGTGTGCGGTCCTTTACTGACAGACCCTGTGTGGATCTTGTCAGAAAATATGGTGAAAAGTCCTACATGACGGGAATAGTTTGTCAGTATTGCCACTAATATCTGCATACTCCATGTCTTAATTCCTTTTCTTTTTAGTTGAGTTATGACTTTAGTCGCATTAAGTAATCAAAAATCGCTGTTTACATGGTGACTCTTAATCAGAGTATTGTTTTAATCTTTGTTATGTATTTGTGTTATCTGTGCTCTGTTTGTGTTTTTCTTTTCTCCCTCTCTCTCACTCTGTTCTCCCGTATCTGCTTACATTATTCTCAGGTTCCGTTCGTTGGTCCTTCCCGGTTACGTCACTCATACGTCACATCCAATAAGCAAAGACCACTCGTCATAAAAGCGCGCGCCAGACCCCTCACCGGCCCTTCCCTTTTCCTTTTTTCTCGTGTTTCTGTTGTGGTGCGTCGCGTTTAGAAAGAGAATACCCTATCTAACTGTGTTTTGTTGTTGGCCGTTTCTGCATGCACGTTATCCATCCGTAATTTATCTCATTCCATTTCTCATATACGTTGTAGGGATGGGCGATATGGCCTAAAATCCATATTGCGTTATACATTGCAGCATCTTGCGATAACGATATATATTGCGATATATAAATTATAATAGAACCATTTCAGAACAGGTTACATAGACCCTTAGGAAAGCCAAACTGCTATTTTATTTAAGAAATAAAGAAACGTTGCATGTCATTTTGAGAACATTTATTGTGTAAAAGCAAAACTGTAATTAAACAACACAATGTTGCAGATAAATAAACTAAATGTAGTGCCTTTTAGAAAGAAAGACTTTTCTTTTAAGTCCTTGGTTCCTAAATGCCAAGTTGCAGAGAACAAAAAAAACTGGTGTCTTTTTAGTTAAGGAACTTACACTGTACTGAAAATACTTCCAGTATTAAAAAGTCAAATAAAATTGTGTATTGCAGATACTTTAAATAAAAACATATTTCTAACCTGCAGCCTAAGGTAACGCATTTGGTTTTTAAACATTTTGTTCTCCTAATGAAATTAAAACTGGTGTCTTGATCTGCTCTTTTTCTCTCTCTCCCTCTCTCTCGCTGTCTGATGCAGTGTTGGTGCTGCTGAGAGATTGAGACGCACCAGACAAAGATTGCGAATAAAGTAATGCAAAAATGAATACAATTAATATCGAAAGCGAAAGCAGATTCTCGGACATGTCCGGGGAAAAGAGAATGCATTGTCACCCTAAATAATGAGCTGGATCAGTCTATTTAGTCTTCGCACTCTTCTTAAAGCTGCTCCCAAATCAGAACAACAGTTCTGTATCCAGCGCGATACAGCGCGTCTCTGTGGGTCTGCATGCAGAGCATGCGAGTCTGTGGCAGAGTGTTCTCAGTTTCTCGCGAACACAGAACCGGGCCACCCCAATAATATATCGGCCGCCCAGGTAAAATCTGTGTGGGAGGCACTGATGTTCACTAGACAAGCCACAATATGCAATGCATGAGGCTCGCAAGTTGTGCGACACGCCGCCATTCGGTGCCATGCGTTGCTTAGTGCTGTTGTTGCTGTTGCTCTTAATTTCGCGGGTAGATTGCGTCATCACACATGTATTATCGCGATAGTGCAATAGAATTAGAATCTCTATCGTAGGCCAATTTCGTATCGTTTATATCGCATATCGTTTATATCGCCCATTACTAATACGTCGTTTACGAGGCTTGGACGAAGCGGACAGGTAAGAAGGTCACGTGAGATACTTTTTGCAACACATAGGACTACTCTTTTGTATAGTACATTAGGTTAGGGGCGAGCGCCACCCCTTGTACTTTTGGATAGATAGATAGAGTAGATAGTTAGGACTCAGAAGACTTTGCGTGTTTATTTTGTTTCATATAATTAGTTAGTTAGTTAGATAGTTCTGGGGAGTTAGATATAGTTTGGGTTTTGTTCTTTTTATTTCTTTAGCGTCGCCCATGGCCCTTCTGCCAGCTCTCTTGTTTTCCCCGTCTTTATTTGTCTCAGTGTCGTACATATTGTAAATACATATTGTTGCCTTACATTCTTTATTTTTGATTAATTCGTTGTTTTGTTCACTTTTGGGTATTGTAAATAAAGTCACAATTTTGGTATTTACTACTGGTATAAATTTATTTTAATTGTTACTAAATGTCAAACCCCACTTTCCCCTAGACTAACATCAGGGGTTTGTAACATCTTATTAAAATTGTATTGAAGTATTGTTGCCCATGTAAACATACTCAATGTTTGACACCGTCAGGGCTCTGTGAACTTGCCTTTGCGAAGCAGCATTTTTTGTATGTACATACATCAAAAGCAAGTATGAAATCGCTGTTTGGAGTTTATGCAGGCTTACAGTTCAACATTCATGTTTACCTGAATAAACAGTTAGTAAACACAAGTACATCTTATTGAACATCATTTATTTTCATCACAAATTATCATAGTAGAACAGTTTCTCAAGCAGTTTGTGATGCAGTTTGGAAACAGGAGATGAGCCACTGGTCTATTGCGCCACCTGGCTTGGTAAACCCGTTCTCAATGGCTTATTATTTTGGTAGCACACATATTCTGAATGCCATCAGCAGAATTCAAATGAGCCATTTAATTTCGAGATTAATCTAGATTAAAAAAATTAATTTATGCCCAATCTATATATATAAATAACCTGAGAGTTTGTCTGAGAGTTTTATTTATTTGATAGTTTATTTCACATTTAATGTTTGTAAAGGCTAAATACAAATAAAAAGTGAACATTAATTTTATTTTTTTTTGTACTGTTTTTATTTTTATTTTTTAAGTTATAAGAGCCTGGAGGTATAGACATTACAAATTCAGATGTAGTCATTTGTAGGTACAGACATCCATTGTGTGCGCTCTTGGCAGTTTTTTCCTGTCTTTTTAATATTGTCTATATCGATATCGGAATTATATCGTATCGACCGAAATTAAGAAATATATCGTGATATAAATTTTTGCCATATCGTGTAGCCCTAGTGTCACCTTATCAAAAATAATAATAATAATAATAAAACTACCCACAAACAAGTACCAAGTATCATTTCAGTTAAAATAATAATAATAATAATCATAATCATAATAATCAAATGAAAATGTAATGCGGAAGTCTAATACCTGCATCCTGTTGACAAATCCTGATCTCCAGAAGTGTGTGTGTCCTCCATGATGGATCTGAAGAGTTTGATCACCAGCAGAAACTGATAATCACAGATCTCTAGTCATTGATCAGCCTTAATTCAGCTGAATGCAGGAATAGATCCGCAGCTGCGACACTCAAATCCAGAAGCTCATCACGAGAAAACAAATGAAGAATCACAGCATCCGTTTGATATAATAAATAATATCATATACACATCCACATAAAGCTTAAAGGTTTTGTCAAGACATTAAAGATTTAAAGCTATTCTACGTTGTAAATGATTAATTCTGTCTGTTTAAAATGGCGACACAACGACTAAGAACTTTCAATTTCGTTTCTGAAGGGAGCGGCACATCGTGAGTTCAGTGAAAAACATTCGGCACAAACACTCTAAATAAGAGTTACATTTTATTATGGTGATTTTACCTGAAGCAGTATAACCGCTGGACACTGCGAAAACAGAACAAACACATACCTGGATAACCTCCTCCTCCTCTTCTTCTTCTTCTTCTTCTTCTTCTTCTTCTTCCTCTCATGAGTTTTATTGGCGGTTGGCATACAACTTCTAGGTGCATTACCGCCACCTGCTGGTTAGAAGTGTGGGCTATGATCGCACTATCAATCCATCTTTAGTTTTACCTACACCACTTCTATCTAAATTATTTTAGCTAATTTAGACATTTTCAAAAATAGAATTAAAAATTCTATACAGTCCTCATCTGATTTGTTTTGTAGCACTTTAACCAAATTAAAATTAATTTAAACTCTTTTCAAATTTAAAATAAATACTTTCCTTTCCCTATTGTACTTTGGACATTTCATAATTACATGCTCCACTGTTTCCTCTAGCCCACAATAATCACATTTGCCAGTCTGATGTTGTTTCATTTTGTACAATACTGTTGAGTCCTGTATGCCCAAATCTTATTCTTGAAATTATACTCTCTTCCCTCCTACTTCTACTTGTTATTCTTCCTTTATCCACATTTCTTTGTATATTAAACAACCACCTCCCATTTTTACCTTCCTCCCATTGTTTTTGCCACCTATTTTTTAAAAGTCGCTTGATTAAAACCTTCATCTCACTTTTACTATACTTAACTTCCATGTCTACAACTGATTTTCTTGTAGCTTCTTTAGCGCCCTCGTCTGCCAACTTATTCCCTGTTATTCCACTATGAGCTGGAACCCAACATCAGAACTTAACTTCTAATCCCATCATCTGAATGCGATATACATAGTGTTTGCAGTATCTCAATCAATATATCCTTTCTGCTTTCAGAATGGCCACTCTCTAATGTCATCAGTGAGGAATTTGAGTTCGAACATACCAATGCTCCTAATGGTCTGTTTTCCTCAACCCATTGAAGTGCCATTAGTAAAAGTTTTTCCCCATGTTTTTATTATAATGTTTATTATTAGTTTTAATAGAACAAGAATCCAGGAAATAAACTTTAGTAAATGTGTTTAGACAACTGGTCATTTGATTTAGAGGATTGGCTTTTGTGTTTTAGCATTTGAGAAAAACTGTAATACACACAATAATTCTGCTGCCTAGTTGTTTATATTTAAATCCGATGGTCAGTTATGTTATCCTTTTTAGCTTATATCTTCAATTTATCATCACTATAATGTAGTTTAGTCTGATATTGACTTGCATTATTGTTGATTGAAGAGCTTGATCTTAGAAGATGTCTTCTGTGTAGCTTTGTTGTCCTCCTAGATGTTTCAGATACTCAAAATACTGCTGTGCTTAGTTGTTTGTTTTCAAAAAATATATGCATAAAAACTGATTGTTCGTTATTTTCTTATCCTTTTTGTATTTGTCTTCAGTTTATCTGTTTGTATCCAGTTTATCTTCACTTTTATGTAGGTTTTGTCTGGGTTGGTTCCTTCAAGAGTTGAAAAAATTGTTGATTTTAGGAGCTCAAGTGGAGCATGACCTCTCATTCAAATTGGAATCTCTCTCTCTCTCTCAATTCAATTCAATTCAATAGTTGCTTTATTGGCATGACAAATGTTACAATTGTATTGCCAAAGCAGTTCTAAAGTTTACATAAGAAGTAACATGCATATATAATAATAAAAAACAAAACAGTAAACACAGTAAATAGTAGTAGTAGTAAAAAAAAAAAAAAAGATGATATTTATACATAATAATTAAATAAAATATCAACAATACATCGTATTATTCAATATATCATATTATTATTCAACATATCACATTATTCATATAAATCAATACAAAAATAATAATAGATCAGAATAAACTGTCTATTTAACAACCAACATTTTAGGATAAAACAGTAATAAAAATCATAATAATCAGTATATTTACAATGATTCATTTATAATAATCTAGGTGTGTGTGTGTGTGTGTGTGTGTGTGTGTGTGTGTGTGTGTGTGTGTGTGTGTGTGTGTGTGTTTGTGTTTGGGGGGGATATAGGGTGTAGTTACCTTCTGTGGTTTCTTCTGCTGGTCCAGTGAGGCTGACGTAGCACTTCCTTCTTTCCTTCCCTTCTTTTGGGCAATTTCTTTTAAAGATTTTCTGTGTTCTTCACCAAGTCTTTCTATGCAGCATCCTAAATGCAAAATATTTTGTTAACTTCATGTGTAAGTTTCCAAATGACACATTTTCATCAATACAAGATCCATAAAGTCATCCTGAACTCAAGGTTTCAATTGTATACCATACAGTGATGCATTTTCAAGACCGAATGCTCAATAAGAAACATGATGCGCACAAAGTTGATTAGAAATACAGTGTAGACAGCTGTAATATATTTTCTATTCAATCTGCAATTCATTTGTTTCAAAATTTCATGAAATGTACATTTCTGAGTGACCTGAATTCAGTAGGTACATTAAATAAAACAGTAAAATTAGAATAGGAACAAAACAAAATAACTCTATATCAAATAACATACATCATATTTGGCAGATACTTTTATCCAAAGGACTAAGATTGTCTTTAATCTATACATTTATTAGTATGTGAGCCCTGGAACACCTTTGGCATTGCTAATGCATTGCTTTACTAAATGAGCTATAAGAATGTAACATACACTGATTTTTCATATCTATTTGGCACACAACGTAACAGTGTTTACTCACAAGCAGTGGCACTCCAAGAAGAAGAAACTGCTCCATTAGTTCTGCAAATTCCTCCATAATATGTACTCTGGAATAGAGTGTATTTCTTTCGGTTCTTGACTTAAGAGTATGGTGTCACATTCCAGGTCCATCACAATCTGAGGTAGGAAGACAGCATTGTAGAGTGTGTAAATATGAATTTAAATCACAGAATTAATCGACCTTTGACATAAAATAAAATTTATTGAACTGAACTTGCCTTGTGTTAAGTTCCTCAGTCTAGTTCACTTCCTTTTGATCCCATACTTTTGCTTCATTTGCAAGATGATTGATGAGCTCACCACTGAAATCCTTTCATTTCTAAATTTGTTTTGAAGAGATTCCAACAAGGTATCCTGTAGGCAAATTTACACTTTCTTTCAAAACAAATTTTTCTCTGCAAGACTTTTTAATAAGCAATGAGCTTAATATTCTCACTGTATTAAAACTGCACCAATAAGTAATAGAATATTTTTGTGATATATTATTTCAGCACCCAACAACCAAGTCTGAAATATGCATGTTATAAAATACAATACTTTACCAGGTGTGCTTGTTGATGTCAAATTATGGATGGGGCATGAGTCCTTCTTTAAGCTGGGATCCTTCCTCTTTAAAGCTACTTGTGTCCTGCAGGCCAAGGTTGGGAACTTAATATGGGTTCCATGACTCTTTTCTGTAATCATGAATACAATGTTAATGTCTTTTATAATATTCATTTAATTTTAATTACCACAATACAGTTTGTTTGGATTTTAAAACAATGATACATACCAAGCACAAGATTTATGATGCAGTTCAGTTTCCAGGCTGTTTGAAGACAAATAAGATATATATTAAAATATGAATTTTAAATATATATATTTAACAAGGTTCAATATTTCAAAATACATTTAGCCTGCATTTTTATGTCCTTCATAAATAACACCTGATCTTTCATCTATGGATTATTAAAATATGTTTTGGCTTTAAAAGGTTTCAATAATTCAATAATATATTAGCAATATATTGCACATCATTCACATCAATCTACATTGTAAAAGTGCTATAGAAATAAAGATGAATTGATCTAAATTGAATCGTCATGAATTCAGCGCGTGCACGGTGCGGTTACGAGCGCTGCACTGCCCTTGCGGTTTTAATGCAGACTAGCCCGAATGTCTCAACAGTGGGCAGTAGTGTCCACTACTTTGCAGAGTTTAGCTCAAACCCTGATAAAACACACATGAACACGCTAGAAGTGAGCGTTTGTTCAGTGGTAAAGCAAAAACTTGCGGGGAAAAAAGCGGAAATCGGCTCATATCAAATTTCCGTTAAAACAATGTGCACGCGCTTATTCACGCTCCCTCTTGAAGCTCGCCTTCAAATAACACGGCTGTGTTATTGTTATTGGTAGTTTAATTAATATTGACAAACAAATAAAGCGAGATTGTAACTTATTTCTAATACAAAGCAGAGCAAATTCAACTTACGCAGATTTCTGAACCCAAGGGTGACGATCGAGGTCATCAGTAAAGCACAGTATTTATCTATATAAACGTTACTCCCAACCCCCATAGTCAGTCTGTATCACCATATAACAAGGGGTTTTCTATCAAATAGAAACAATAACGTTACCTCATAATCGAAATATTTCATTATTATAATATTTTAAAATGAATAACGTACCTGAATGATGAAGCTGAAATATTGGACTTCTCCTATTCAAAAATTAACCGTCACTCTCGACTCGAGGCTCTTCATCACCACCAGTCCACCAATAGGAATGACGACACCAGAGGGCTTTTTATGATTATTAGTTTTAAATAAATTATTAAACCATAACAACATGGTACTGCACAGTGTAAATAAACTAGTTATTTTATTTATTTCACAAAATAATTTGTCAAAAATGTTAAATATTAAGTATATATAAAATGCTAATGTACAAACCTGCATGAAAAAAAAAAATCCATCATACTGTACATTGATTAGGTTTTTGACCACAGCAATCATTTTATTAGGTTTGAAATCATTGTCATCTCTTTGTTATAGCTTATAATTATTTTATAATCTTTAATAATTATCTTATGAATCAAAAATTATAGAACCATTTTAATCAAAAGGTTCTTTGCACTCAAAGGGTTCTAAATAGAACCATTTTTAGGATAAAAGGTTCTATTTGCCAAGTATAGAACCCCAGGGTTCTATATAGAACCTCAAGGAACCTTTTTTTTTTAGAGTGTACGGAAACCTACGAGAGTACAGGACGCAGGTAACCTTTTTGTTTGGGTGTCTGTTGACAATCGTTCGGCTGGCAGCAGTTGCTGCTATCGTTTACTCGCCAAAAGAAGAACGCTGTTTCTGCTCGGTTTCGAACCGAGGACCTTTCGCGTGTTAGGAGAACGTGATGACCACTACACTACAGAAACCCCACCCGTGCTTTCAGCAGGGAAGTTTGGCCTGCAAGGATAACACAAGGTGTACGCGTTTGTCAATCAAGCGGACAAAGCCTCCTCAGTGTGACAAGCTCCCTGCAGGTTTTAGCATACACGCCGTTTGCCTAGCTCGGAGCAATGACTTTGTAGCGTGAACCATCCAGTGAGCAGAGAGCCACTTCAGAATGTGCATGAAAGCAAATCTGCATGTTTCCACCCCAGTTTCTAACAGGAGACCTTCCGCTTGTAAAGCCATCGTGACAACCAAAGGAGCCTCCGGTCAGGCTGTGAGCACCGTCTTGTGGTGCCGTCGCAGAGAGGCTGTAAGTCACTCACCACTATTTTTTTATTCAATGTTCCACGCTGGTGGAATCATCTTCCCATTCCCACTCGGATTACGGAGACACTGGTATCCTTCAAACGACAGCTAAAACCCATCTCTTCCAAGTACACCCGAACCCCTCTGAATATCCCTCTCTCTAAAGAAAACAAAGCTCCTACTCTAGCACAAACAAGTTACTTGGAATAAATAGCCCTTCACGTATTTCCTTGCATTTCCTTGTCCTATTGAACCGCTGAATACCTGCTCCATCGTAGTGCGCTTTGGACATAAAGTGTCCGCTAAATGTGTGCTTCCGCCCAGATTCGAACAGGGGACCTTTCGCGTGTAAAGCAAACGTGATAACCACTACACTACGGAAACTGATATGAGAGTATTGCTTCAAGTTTTTATAGTATTTTTTATAGAGCTGTCTTGTACGGTCTGCACCGTGGAGGGCCAGCAAACGCACTGGCCACCTGCTCGTGCACAACACAAAGCTAAAAGAAATCAGATTCTATGCAAGTTTGTGACACCACCAGGGCAAGTAAACACTGAGTTGAATTCAAATTTCTAGCCTCACACCGCTTTGCAGAAAGGATGTTTTCAGTGAACGTCAGTGCTCAACAGAAGCCTGATTTGACATTTGGCATAAAAGCCGGAGGTTGTTTCCGCCCAGTTTCGAACTGGGGACCTTTCGCGTGTGAGGCGAACGTGATAACCACTACACTACAGAAACCTACGAGAATTCAGGACGCAGGTAACCTTTTTGCTTGGGTGTCTGTTGACAATCGTTCGGCTGGCAGCAGTTGCTGCTATCGTTTACTCGCCAAAAGAAGAACCGAGGACCTTTCGCGTGTTAGGCGAACGTGATGACCACTACACTACAGAAACCCCGCCCGTGCTTTCAGCAGGGAAGTTTGGCCTGCAAGGATAGCACAAGGTGTACGCGTTTGTCAATTAAGCGGACAAAGCCTCCTCAGTGCGACAAGCTCCCTGCAGGTTTTAGCATACACGCCGTTTGTTTAGCTCGGAGCAATGACTTTGTAGCGTGAACCATCCAGTGAGCAGAGAGCCACTTCAGAATGTGCATGAAAGCAAGTCTGCATGTTTCCACCCAGTTTTTAACAGGAGACCTTCCGCTTGTAAAGCCATCGTGACAACCAAAGGAGCCTCCGGTCAGGCTGTGAGCACCGTCTTGTGGTGCCGTCGCAGAGAGGCTGTAAGTCACTCACCACTATGTTTTTATTCAATGTTCCACGCTGGTGGAATCATCTTCCCATTCCCACTCGGATTACGGATACACTGGTATCCTTCAAACGACAGCTAAAACCCATCTCTTCCGAGTACACCCGAACCCCGGTGAATATCCCTCTCTCTAAAGAAAACAAAGCTCCTACTCTAGCACAAACAAGTTACTTGGAATAAATAGCCCTTCACGTATTTTCTTGCATTTCCTTGTCCTATTGAACCGCTAAATACCTGCTCCATCGTAGTGCGCTTTGGACATAAAGTGTCCGCTAAATGTGTGCTTCCGCCCAGTTCCGAACAGGGGACCTTTCGCGTGTAAAGCAAACGTGATAAGCACTACACTACGGAAACTGATATGAGAGCATTGCTTCAAGTTTTTATAGTATTTTTTATAGAGCCGTCTTGTACGGTCTGCACCGTGGAGGGCCAGCAAACGCACTGGCCACCTGCTCGTGCACAACACAAAGCTAAAATAAATCAGATTCTATGCAAGTTTGTGACACCACCAGGGCAAGTAAACACTGAGTTGAATTCAAATTTCTAGCCTCACACCGCTTTGCAGAAAGGATGTTTTCAGTGAACGTCAGTGCTCAACAGAAGCCTGATTTGACAATTGGCATAAAAGCCGGAGGTTGTTTCCGCCCAGTTTCGAACTGGGGACCTTTCGCGTGTGAGGCGAACGTGATAACCACTACACTACGGAAACCTACGAGAGTACAGGACGCAGGTAACCTTTTTGCTTGGGTGTCTGTTGACAATCATTCGGCTGGCAGCAGTTGCTGCTATCGTTTTCTCGCCAAAAGAAGAACGCTGTTTCTGCTCGGTTTCGAACCGAGGACCTTTCGCGTGTTAGGAGAACGTGATGACCACTACACTACAGAAACCCCACCCGTGCTTTCAGCAGGGAAGTTTGGCCTGCAAGGATAACACAAGGTGTACGCGTTTGTCAATCAAGCGGACAAAGCCTCCTCAGTGTGACAAGCTCCCTGCAGGTTTTAGCATACACGCCGTTTGCCTAGCTCGGAGCAATGACTTTGTAGCGTGAACCATCCAGTGAGCAGAGAGCCACTTCAGAATGTGCATGAAAGCAAATCTGCATGTTTCCACCCAGTTTCTAACAGGAGACCTTCCGCTTGTAAAGCCATCGTGACAACCAAAGGAGCCTCCGGTCAGGCTGTGAGCACCGTCTTGTGGTGCCGTCGCAGAGAGGCTGTAAGTCACTCACCACTATTTTTTTATTCAATGTTCCACGCTGGTGGAATCATCTTCCCATTCCCACTCGGATTACGGAGACACTGGTATCCTTCAAACGACAGCTAAAACCCATCTCTTCCGAGTACACCCGAACCCCTCTGAATATCCCTCTCTCTAAAGAAAACAAAGCTCCTACTCTAGCACAAACAAGTTACTTGGAATAAATAGCCCTTCACGTATTTCCTTGCATTTCCTTGTCCTATTGAACCGCTGAATACCTGCTCCATCGTAGTGCGCTTTGGACATAAAGTGTCCGCTAAATGTGTGCTTTCCGCCCAGTTTCGAACTGGGGACCTTTCGCGCGGCAGCCGCCAATAGTTAAGCTTAACTTTCCTTAACTTTTCCCATTCATTCTCTATGGTAGTGGTTAACACTACCGATACAATATACTTTTTCCCACGCGTAGATTTTTGGCGCTGTTTCATCATTTCCGTGGCGGGGAATTTAAAAAGCCCAGTGTTGATGATAGGAAAGGTATGTTTACTCAATTGTCAGATTAAAAAAAAAAAGTTTTGTGTTGTAGAACAAATAATTACTGTCTAAACCATCTTAACACAAACTTTGCATATGGTGTTTGCTGTTTTAACTAACGTGATCAAACAGAAAAGGTAAATATATAAGTATAAATATTGTATAATATATAAATAATATTGCGTAATGAAAACATAGATTATTAAACAATAATATAATGTGAAATGGGATATTGATTAATATTAAATGTTGAAATATAATGGAAATTTATTTGCATAAAAATAAATGATTTGTTTTCAAGGAATTTTGCTAAATACATTTATTTATTGATACATTTAGATTAATGTTTCAATGTTATTTTCTTATTGCGTACTTAAAATGTTTATAATCGAATAAATACTAAATTAAAATATATATTGTATGTTAACAGTGCAGTAGGATGTAGTACATGTAATTAATAGCCTATATCATACACACACACACACACACCACACACACACACACACACACACACACAGATATTCAGTATTTGAAGTTGATCCAAACCTTTAATCTAAACATTTTAAGACAATTTTGAAAAACGTTTTTAGGGTCATTATCACTATAAAGTGCCTTTGAGACATCAAAATTTAAAAAAAAAAAGTTAGATTTTTTTATTTAACCACATGTTGTATTAATAAGACCTTATAGCTGTATGAAATGAATGTTGGTCAAACTCCTGCACTTTTTACAAATAACCTGCAAGCAGAAAAACAGGAAACAAACCTCAAACTGAGTCAATAACTTGTTAATTTTCATAAAAGCTGAACATCACGGAGGAAAACAAAATGACAGGGTGGACATTGGCATGACAGGTCGACAAAGGCTTTATTTAGTGAACTAAATATGGAGGAACATTTGAAAAACAGCAGGTACAACAAGAAATATTAAAGGGTTCATATAAAAGGGTTGTAAAAGTTTTCAAGAATTCAACTTCTGTTTTCACTAATACTGCAAACCACTGAGCCACCATGCCACCTCTTCTGTTATCAATTAGGTTTTATCAATATGCAAATTAATGGAAAATAAACAATTATTGTCCTTCAAATTAAACTAAATTTGCTAATGAATGTAAATCTTTATATTGTACATTGTATTGGAGGAGTAAAGGGAATTTTGGAAACGACTCAAGTTAAACACCTTAATAATACTGTTTTATTTTTCAGAATAAAGTAAATAATTAATTACAGATGTTCACATAAATGTAGAAAAACTTAGGGCTGTACTTTTATTTCAAACAGTCAATGAGCTCCATTATATGGACTTAAAAAGATATCCTTTACAGACAGACAGATATTGCCAAAAGGTTAGTATTGTCCACTCATGTATTGCATCTACTGGTGTAGTGTGTGTGTGTGTGTGTGTGTGTGTGTGTGTGTGTGTATAAGTGTTGTAACATAAAAACATTCACTAATTAACAATAAAATATTAAATAAATAAAGAGTCAATAACAATGCATATGTCCACCCTGTCAAGGAAGGATTTGTGACAGGGACAATGACAGGGAGGACATTTTTGGCTAAAGAGACCATTTATTCAACACATGCTGTACCTGCAGCTGGTGAAATGTTTCCCTATTTAAGCTCTTTGTACAGTTTAAAAGCTTTATTTTTAATTTCTGATTTTTGTTTTATATTAATTAATATTTGACTATGACAGGGTGGACATGTTAAGCTTGACAACATTAACTTTCAAACACAATATGAGGAAAAATAAGTGTAGATATTTAATGTGTGCACATCAAGAAAAGAAAAATGGGCAAGGGGATGCCAATGAGTACATCAGAGTACATCTTTCTTATAGGGGCATTTATCTCATCATCACAGGGTGGACAGCAATTTCAAGGACACGTGCAAAATGATTAATGATATTATGAAGACAAAGTTATTTTTTTTTTTGTCAAATAACTTGTTAAAGACAATAAGAATATTTACAAATATTTTTAATTTGATCTAAATTATCTACTTTATAGTCTCACTGAAGTTGTCTGAGTGTGTGGGACATGGCAAAATCACATCCATTCAATGAAAGAAAATGACAAAAAATAATTAAAACATATTTCAAAACACTTATAATTCTACCTGCATGTGTGTAAAGGTTTAATCAGCTATATTAAAACATCAGAGTTTGATTATTGTGCATTATGTCCATATAGGACTGATTCAATCTTGTGGGACATCAAAGGCACTTTATAGTAATAATGACCCAGCAAGTGAAACTAAAATGTACTGCTAAATGTAGTAGTAATGGGTACTTTTAACTTAAAGGGCACCTATTTTACCCCCTTTTCAAGATTTAAGATAAGTCTTTTGTGACTCCAAAATGTGTCTGTAAAGTTTCAGCTCAAAACACCCATCAGATTATTTATTTAGAATGTTGGGATTTTCTGCTTTAAACACTTAGTCTTAGTGGATTAAAAAAAAAGTTTTTCAAAATTGTCTTAAAAATGTTTAGAGTAAAGATTTTGATCAACTCCAAATGCTGAATATATGTGTGTCTGTCTGTGTATGCGTGAAAGTGGACAACGAGGGAGTAATGTATCAATAATTAATGACTGCAACAGTAAGGGGCAAAAAAAAAAAAAAAGCTAAACAAAAAAGACTTTTATTTTGGCGTGGCGTGTGACGTCATAAACCCGCGCCGCTCCTGCACTGTTATTCGACTGAAGCAAGGTTTGTTTTAAAGCTTTTACACGGATATAAACTGACTGAAAAAAGAAGAAGAAGTAAACTGACTGATTAAAGTGTCAGGTTTTTTCACCCAATGCTAAATTATGTACCTGCTGTTGACAATATTATTTTAACCCTTTATAAAACGTAGTACTATTTCACTCACAGTAATGAGGACTATTGTTTGAATAAAGCAACAGAAATGTGTGTTTTAATCAAGGTTTAGTTTATTAAATAGCATAATGTCATTCAATTCTAAGTATTCATCACTATATATAAGAAATGGAGTAACGTTACTAGTTTCTGTTCATTGTTTTATTTATTTAAACAGGACATTTTTATTGTTTTTTTTTTTCATTTTAAACAGGATAAAGTGTCCAAACACAGAGAAAAACTCCTGCTGAAGCGACTGATCTCCACACTGTTATAAAGATGGCGTTTATTAAAGAGGAGAGTGAAGATGTGAAGATTGAAGAAACATTCAGAGTCAAACAGGAAGATCTGCAGGAACAAACAGGTTGGTTTTCATTCTCAAAGACCAACTCAGTCATTTGATCCTCATTCAGATATATAATAATAAGAATACTAAATTAAATGCATCTTGCAGCCCTGAGTGTGCTGCCTAGTTCTCCTAAATGCACATAAGCACTCATTGAAAGACAGGAATGAGTTTCTTGTTACTTGTTCTCATTTCTTTTGTCATTCTTTTTATGTATTATTAGTTTCCCATTTTCTCTACCTTCTTAAGGTTATTGCTTGTCTTGTTCTTCTACTGTTTTGTAAAGCGTCCTTGAGCATTGGCGCTATAAAAATTTAATTCATAATGGTCTTAAAAAGTCTTACATTTAACTTGGTGAAACCTGCAGAAACCCTGGTTTAAAGTATGTCAGAACCTGGATGCCCCCTATTTTAAATATGCTGAATGAAATGGACACTAAAATAATTAATTGCTATAAAACATTGTACAGTATTCTAAACTATATGATGATGTTGTTTGACGACGTGAGACAAAACAAATTATAGTACACACAGAACAAGCATAGAACAATAACGTTTAGCATTGCACTGACTACAACTGGCCAACAAACTAATCTAAAAATGACCTTTTCTGCTTAAGAAATGGATTACAGCATGCTGATGTTATGCAAACATTTGAGTGTAAAGTTCGCCAGTGTTGTCCATATTCTTCACGTACCAGCAGGCGCCGCCATTGGAATCCTTTTGCTTGAGACTTTTTTTAAAGAATGAATTTTTAGATCCTAAAAACAGTGTTATGCTGCTTAGGAATGGGACGATAACTGTTAATTTTAAATTGTAAAGAAATCTGTGTTTTTGAAACCAATGTAGGCAGCAGAAGTCAACTATTCATTTGAACTATTTAGCCTGACATGTTTACTGCTCCAAAATATTTTTTAAAGTTTCTCAAAAGAAAATGTATTGTGTTCAAAGGGGAAAAAGTGTTTTTTTTTTTTTACCCAGACATTTAAAAAGAATATATTTTAGAGCAGTAATCACATTATAGTGAAACCATGATATTTTTATTCAAGGTTATCATACTGTCAGAATCTTATACTGACCCATGCCTAATTCTGCTTGATGTTGCAAAGTCATTCATTCATTTTCTTTTTGGCTTAGTTCCCCTTATTTATTCGGGGTCGCCACAGCGGAATAACCCGCCAACTTATCCAACATATGTGTTATGCAGCGGATAATACAAATGAGTGTGTATGGTTGTTTTCCAGTGATGGGTTGCAGCTGGAAGGGCATTCGCTGAGTAAAACATATGCTGGATAAGTTGCCGGTTCATTACACTGTGGCGACCACGGATTAATAAAGGGACTAAGCCGGAAAAGAAAATGAATGAATGAAGGCCTCTCTAAAGTGATCTGAATCAAGTCTTCAGTTGTGGACATGCCTATAGGCAGCTTTTTGTTCAATTTTTTATCTAGTTTCAAGCTGAAAAAATCTCTTTCACACTGGACAGCAGAAATAGAGAGTTATTAATAAGTTATTGTTAAGTAATAAAAATGTGCTGTATAGTTAGTGCAAACATTCACATGACCAGATCAGTTTAATCTGTGTTTGTATCATAGGAGGATTATAGCTGTATCAATGTTCCCAAACAAAACATTATTAATTTGATAATAATATATCTTGTACATGTCATCTTAAATATAAATATACTTGCAGTAGCTATATTTAAACACACCTTTTCTCCACAGCACATAAAACAATGTGACTTTTTAAGAATTATTTTATTAATCAAAATTTATTTATTTGCATAATATATTCCACCACACTGCCCACATGAGAAAAGTTTGACAAATGTAAATAAAGAAACAATTACAAACTCATGTGCAAAGCTGACACTGTTTATCTGAGCACTTTATCTTTCTGGGCTTTTAAAGAAGAGCTGAATACGGGAATGCCTCTATGAATTAAAGTTTCCTTATGCCCTAAAGTAACACCATCCTTTCTATTAAACTTTAATGGCCTTCAGCAACAGAATGATTTCTTATTCTTATTTAACAGCCAATTAAAAACAAAAATGTTTAGCATTTAACACCTTTTACATGACACTGTTTTTCTATTCAGTGTGTTTAAGTATAAAAACAAAAAAGGAAATCTATTTTATTCTTACTATCCATGTGCACCACTGATAGGTCAAATCTGCTCTCTCTCTCTCTCTCTCTCTCTCTCTCTCTCAATTCAATTCAGTTCAATTCAATAGTTGCTTTATTGGCATGACAGATGTTACAATTGTATTGCCAAAGCAGTTCTAAAGTTTACATAAAAAGTAACATGCATATATAATAATAAAAACAAAACAGTAAACAAAGTAAATAGTAAAAAAAAAAAAAAAAGATGATATTTATACATAATAATTAAATGAAATATCAACAATACATCATATTATTCAATAAATCACATTAATGTTCAATATATCATATTATTATTGAACATATATTATTCATACAAATCAATACAAAAATAATAATAGATCAGAATAAACTGTCCATTTAACAACCAACATTTTAGGATAAAACAGTAATAAAACAATAATAATCAGTATATTTACAATGATTCATTTAAAATAATCTGTGTGTGTGTGTGTGTGTGTGTGTGTGTGTGTGTGTGTGTGTGTGTGTGTGTGTGTTTGCAGGCGCATCACTGATGGTTTTATTGGTCTGCTCTCTCTTTTTGTGACAGGCAATAATGTATTGCGCGGCTAGAAGAACACAGTCAGTTTTTTCCCCTAGTAAATATTGAAGCTGTGTTTTATTGTCTAACTCAGTGAATTGTGGGTAAATGCTCTGTAGTTTGGGGTAGAATGTTTCTCTGATGTGCTGATAGTTTGTGCAGCGGGTGAGGAAGTGTTCCTCCGTCTCCACCTCTGCCTGGGCACAGTGTGGGCAGATGCGGCTCTCTCTAGGTTGCCAGTTCTGTCTGTATCGGCCCGTCTCTACAGTCAGACTGTGAGCACTCAGCCTGTATTTGGTCATTGTTGTTCTTAATTTACTGTCCTTTACTGCACTCAGATATGTTGCTGTGGTATAATCTCTATTTAGGTCTAAATAACATTGAAGTTTACTTTGTTTTCCGGCTGCTTCATTCCAGTAAGTCAGATACTTTTCTTTTCGTGCATTTATTATTTGATTGGGCTTAATTCTGTGCATGAGCGTGTCCGTGTCCTGATGCTGCCTGCTGTTAGTCATATTTGTTGTGTTGGTTTGTGTTTGTAGCTTCAGGACCATCTGAATCAGGGGGCTTTTTTAATGTCCATTTCTTGGTTTTTAAGGGATTTATAATGATAAGAGTTGGGGTCACTCATTTTTATGTGTTTCCAAAATTTGACGGCTCGTTTCTCAATGCGCATGAGTAGAGGATACTGGC
Organism: Danio kyathit; assembly: GCA_903798195.1. Lineage (NCBI taxonomy): Eukaryota > Metazoa > Chordata > Actinopteri > Cypriniformes > Danionidae > Danio > Danio kyathit. Next base: position 482,516 of record CAIGQS010000016.1, read on the forward strand.
CTAATTCTGCCCTGCATGCATTGCTGGGTGTGTTCCTCTGTACCCTGAGGATGCTCCTACAGAACTCTGCATGTAGGCTTTCAATTGGATTCTTATCCCACTTATCAAACTCATGACTGAGGAGAGGACCCCACACTTCACTACCATATAGCACTATAGGTTCAATCACCGACTGGAAAATTTTGAGCCAGATTCGAACTGGAATTTCTATTTGTGTTGATTTTTTTAATGGCGTAAAAGGCCCTTCTTGCTTTCTCTTTTAGTTCATTCTCTCTCTCTCTCTCTCTCTCTCTCTCTTTCTCTCTTCTGCTAAGAGATTGAGACACAACGGGCCAAAGTGTGCGTATAAAGTAATGCAAAAACGCAGCTAAAGAAAGCGAAAGCAGAATTGGGGACATTTAGGCGATTTAGAAATCTCGGCTGAATGCATTTTTAATTCCTAAATAGAGAACGTGTCTGAAAAAAAGAGGATGTATCGTCACCCTAAATAATTAGCTGGGTAAGTCTATTTAGTAAAAGGCTTTTCTTTTCCGCGTGTCCTCGTGCTCTTCTCAAAGCTACTACCAAAGTCAGAACAGCTAGTTGTGTATCAAGCGTGTCTCTGTGAGTCTGCAGCAGCAGAGCATGTGAGTCTGTGGCGAAGTACTCTAAGTTTCTCACAAACACAGAACCAGGCCGCCCAGGTAAAGTCGTATGTGTGGAAGCGCTGGTGTTGAATTGAGTCTCACACTAAATACACCACGATATGCCATGACAGAATTGTAAACGTTTTCTATAAGGCTCGCTTGATGTGTGGCACCGCCACCATCCGGTGCCTTGCGTTGATCAGCAACATATTCAAAACAATGTAAAGACCGTGAATAAAGCAGTAGCATTAGAGAAGTGCTGTTGTTGATCGCGCCTGTGTGTGCTACAGTCACAATAGAATTCTAAAGTAATACACCATAACTTAGTGTGAAGAGCATTGTTGTTTCACCGTGGCCGAGTAAATTAAATCATCAATCAAGCTTTATTAAAAATAAATGAAAATCACACATGTGCGAATAAATAAATTTTCCAGTTTGCACACTTTTTTTTTTTTTTGCCGCAAATGCGAGCAAAACGGTGGCACTGTCGAGCCCTGATCCGCATATAGCAGGATCTTATGTTCTTGTCTATCTCTGAAAATTCCTTGCAAGCCATCTGAGTTCCTTAATAGGGTTGCAAGAGGTTTGATGGCAATGCCAAAGAGCAGAAGGGACAGAGGGCAGCCCTGTCTCATTCCCCTAGACAGTGGAAAGCATTTAAAATTTATGTTATTTGTTCAAATGGATGCTTGGGGCTTGGAATATAAAATTTTAGCCCAGGAACAGAATTCAGGGCCAAAGCCAATTTTTTAAGCGCTGTGAATAAATAGATATAATCTATTCTATCAAATGCCTTATGGACATCTAAAGAAATGAAGACCTCTCTGGATTGGTATTATTTTTAGGTGAATAAATAATATTAAACAAGTGACGAGGATTGTAAGATAACTGTCTCCCATGTCATGGAGGGGGGGAGTGATTCCGAGATGAGAGCTTCAGCAAATACCTTGCACAACAGGGAGGTTAGCTTGGCAGAAAACTTCTTATAAAATTTGGCCGGGAAGCCATCATGGCCTGGTGCTTTTCCAATTTTTTGATTTCATTTTTAATTTCAGAAGGTGTTATATTTCCTTCTAATGCCAACTGATCTGAATCACAGAGGGATGGTTATTCTAAATGATTAAAAAAAAGCTCTCAATATGTTCAATTTCGTTCCTCAGAGCTGTAAAGAGTTTTATAGAAGTTTTTAAATTGATCAATAATTCCCTGTTGATCAGTAATAATGCTGCCATCATCCTTACTAACTGCTGCTATAAAACCAGCTGCTGAGGATTGTTTCAGTTGGTAACACAATAACCTGCCAGCTCGTTCACCATGTTCTTAATGAATCTGGCGTGATCTTATGTGGAGATCCTTTGCATTTTCACTTGTCAAGGAGTCATATTTGCTTGCAGAAGAAGTCTTTTCTTAAGAAGCTCTTCAGAAGGTGATGTTGAGTGTAGCTGATCAATTGTTCATTCAATTCAATTCATTTTATTCATAATCTCTGTAAGCCGTTTTGACTTTCTTTTATTTGCACTAGCTTGATATGAAATAATCTGTCCTCTTATATATGCTTTCAGAGTATCCCATAGGATGCTATAACTTATCTCTGGGGATTCATTTGTCTCAAGGAGGAAATCAATTTGAGCATCAATAAATTTTACAAAATCGTCGTCTGCCAAGAGTCTTGAGTTAAACCGCCATGTACGTTGGGGGATTACATTGCCTGAAAAACAGCTTTAGTGAGACAATGGTCCGAAATAACAATACTGCCATACTTCACTTCTGACATTAAGGGAGGTAACTGCTTGTCCAGGAGAAAATGGTCAATCCTGGAATAGGTTTGATGCATAGGTGAAAAGGAAAATTGCTTGGAAGATAACTCTTTATAGGATTTTTAAAAAATATTTAAGTCTCCAGGGGTCGCTTACACCATGTGTCTGAAGGAAGGAGTTAATACATTGTGCTGACTGACTTAATGTATTACTCGAAGAGCTAGAGTGGTCCAAAATTGGGTGCAAAACACAATTTAAAATTGCCTCCTAAAATTAAATTGTGTGTGTCGAGACTAGCCAAAATTGAAAATAAATCACTGAAAAATTGTACATTGTCCCAATTAGTAGCATACACATTGGTCAGGACCACAGACATGTTAAACAGTTTACCTTGGATTATTACATATCTGCCATTTTATCCAACACATTTGACTCCATAACAAACTGTACATTCTTATTTATGAGTACAGCAACGCCCCTGATATATTTGTGTATAGCCTCCTCTATTAAGTTTATGTAGGGGGGTGTGGGGGAGAGAGAGGAAAGAAAAAAAGTGAGAAAAAAAGGGGTGATCACACATACACTTATAAACTCGAAACGACACAATATATTGAAACCTTGCGTGTAAACTTGCAAACACTTTCAGCTACTCCCACCCTTAACTAGCTTACCATGTGAGACCTCACGTATAAAACAAAACGATTTGAACAGCTCAGGATGTTTTACTACAAAGCTACCCCATTATTGATAAAATATACCTGAGAACTAGAAATAACAACAACCAACATGTGCTATAGTGGTCATTTAAAAGTTAACCGGAGACTGACATTAATATTTGTATTGTCTTTGACAGCCCATTGTACTGTCGTGATTTCCTTCATTTCAATGGCTTTCTTAAAATTATCGTCTTTTTCGGAAAAATAGTGGCATTTAATCATGAAGGCGCGTGTCGGTTCCTTGTTGTCCACTGGTTTGCTGCGTACACTGTTAAAAACAGTCTCCTACTCAGGATGGCGCCGCGGATGGCTGCCTCGGTGTGGAGCTCTTCAGTGTTTGCACTATTTCTGTTAGTCTGTCCTGTTTTATGTTTATCAAGCACAATCAGTTATACCAGGGACGAGCTGCTGAACATTCGGCAGTACACACCAACTAATCACCAACTGGATTTTGATTTCTCTGGCATTTTAAGGAACATTGTCATCGGCGGAGCAGCTGCTTTGTGGAAGAGATACAAGACCCGAAGGCGTGGGAAAAGAGCCGGCGCGCTCGTCAGGCTGAGACAGCGCGGCTTCAGAACGGCGCTGCCTAGCATCCATCTAGCGAATCTCCGCTCTCTTCCTAACAAAATGGACGAACTACTTCTGCTCTCACGCAAAAACAAGAACTTTAACAACTCTGCTGTGCTGTGTTTAACAGAAACCTGGCTGAACGAAGCCATTCTGGACAGCGCATTACACTTACCGAACTTTCAGCTGTACAGAGCAGATCGCGATACGGAGTCAATGGGCAAAATGCGCGGTGGTGGGACATGCTTTTACATCAACAGAAGGTGGTGTACGGATGTAACTGTGTTAAAGAAGAAGTGCTGTCCTGATGTGGAAGTGCTTTTCATTAACTGTAAGCCGTTTTATGCACCGCGGGAGTTTTCCTCGTTTGTTCTGATCGGTGTTTACATTCCACCGCAAGCACACGTGAGTACTGCGTTTCAACAGCTGTCTGATCTGATCACAGAGACTGAACAACGACACCCGGACTCTGCTTTTATCATTCTCGGTGACTTTAATCAGGCAAAACTCACACATGAGCTGCCTAAATTCAAACAGCACATCACATGCCCCACCAGAGACAATAACATTTTGGACCATTGCTACACCACAATAAAGGATGCATATCGCTCCATCGCCAGAGCAGCTCTAGGACTCTCCGACCACTGCCTGGTTCATCTTATACCAACTTACAGGCAAAAACTTAAAACTACTAAGCCAGTATTAAGAACTGTTAAGAGATGGACCAATGATGCAGAGCAGGTCTTACAAGCCTGTTTTGAATGCACGGACTGGAGTGTTTTTGAAGCTGCAGCCACCGACCTGGACGAGCTCACTGATACTGTAACATCATACATCAGTTTCTGTGAGGAGTTATGCATCCCTACCAGGACCTACTTATCATTTAACAACGATAAACCATGGTTTACACCAAACTTAGACAGCTTCGTCATGAAAAAGAGGATGCCTACAGGAGTGGGGACAGGTTTTTGTACAATCAGGCCAGGAACACACTGACAAAGGAGATTGGTGTGGCTAAGAAGAGCTATGCCAAAAAGCTGCAAAACCAGTTTTCTGCCAACGACCCTGCATCAGTGTGGAAAGGTCTGAAGGCCATCACGAATTATAAAACACCATCTCCCAGTATTGACAGCAACAAACATCTTGCAAACAAGCTGAATATGTTCTACTGTAGATTTGACACCTCTGACCAGACACCTCACACCCGCCCGGACCATCTCCCTACACCGCCATCAACACCTCCAGCCATCTCCCTCTCCCCCCCTGCACTTCAGATCAGTGAGGATAATGGGCGTCAGATCCTCAGTAAACAGCCATCAACACCTCCAGCCATCTCCTTCTCCACCCCGGCACTTCAGATCAGTGAGGATAATGTGCATCAGATCTTCAGAAAACAGAAGAGACGAAAAGCTCCAGGCCCAGATGGTATTTCACCAGCCTGTCTGAAAACCTGCGCAGATCAGCTCGCTCCCATCTTCACAAAGATCTTCAACAGATCACTGGAACAGCGCAAAGTTCCATCCTGCTTCAAATGCTCCACCATCATCCCAATACCAAAGAAACCAAAGATCACAGGACTCAATGACTACAGACCTGTTGCCTTAACATCTGTGGCCATGAAGTCATTCGAAAGACTGGTACTAGCTTATCTGAAGGACATGACTGGAGCTTTGCTGGACCCCCTGCAGTTTGCCTATAGAGCAAACCGGTCTGTGGATGACGCAGTCAACATGGGACTGCATTATACCCTACAACATCTGGACAAACCAGGGAACTACGCAAGGATACTGTTTGTGGACTTCAGTTTTGCCTTTAACACCATCGTCCCATCACTGCTCGAGAACAAACTGACCCAGCTGTCTGTCCCTAGCTCTGTCTGTCAGTGGATCACCAGCTTTCTGACAGATAGACAACAGCTAGTCAGAATGGGCAAAATCACATCCGACAGCCGCACCATCAGCACTGGTGCCCCCCAGGGATGTGTTCTCTCCCCACTGCTCTTCTCCCTGTACACAAATGACTGCACCGCAAAAGACCCCTCCATTAAGCTCTTGAAGTTTGCGGATGACACTACTGTTATCGGCCTCATGCGGAACGGTGACGAGTCTGCATACAGACAGGAGGTGGAGCGGCTGGCTTTATGGTGCAACAACAACAACCTGGAGCTGAACACGCTCAAAACAGTGGAGATGATAGTGGACTTTAGGAGAAACCCCCTTCACTCCCCCCACTCACCATCATGAACAGCACTGTGGCTGCAGTAGAGTCATTCAGGTTCCTGGGCACCACCATCTCTCAGGATCTGAAGTGGGACATTCACATTGACTCCATTGTAAAGAAAGCCCAGCAGAGACTGTACTTCCTTCGTCAGCTGAGGAAGTTCAACCTGCCACAGGAGCTGCTCGTACAGTTCTACTCAGCTGTCATCCAATCCATCCTATGCACTTCAATCACCGTCTGGTTCAGCTCAGCAGCCAAAACCGACCTCCGTAGACTACAGCGAATAGTCCGGACGGCTGAACGAATCACTGGCACTACCCTTCCTACACTTCAAGAACTGTACCTTTCCAGAGTGAGTAAAAGGGCTCACAAAATCACTCTGGACGACTCGCACCCAGCACACTACCTGTTCCAACTGTTACAGTCTGGTCGGCGCTACAGAGCGCCAAGCTCAAAAACAGCCAGACACAGGAAAAGTTTCTTTCCTCAGGCCATCTACCTCATTAACAGTTAAATATTCCCCTACTGTGCAATAAATGTGCAATACTTTCTCATACGCACTGGTACACAGCACCTTATAACCTGTATATTTACAAAAAATCTGTACATACAATTCAACATCCATATCTTTTTGACTAACTGCATCTCTGTTTAATGTTTAACGTTTATTGCCTTTTCTTTTCTCATATTTAATTTTGTGATGTCACTTTATGTACACTGGAAGCTTCTGTTGCCAAAACAAATTCCTTGTGTGTGTGAAGCACACTTGGCAATAAAACTGATTCTGATTCTGAAAAATTGTCCCGTTAAAAAATGGTAAGTTACTGGCAGCTGCAGTTGCCAGCAATGTACTGTTATTTTACAGTATGTTGCTGTAAAAATACATGGACTAAATTGATATACACAAAACTCAAGTGAACTCATTTTGTTCATTGAAAGCGACTGCCTCAAATTGGCCAACTTCTGTATGAGTTTATGAAGTAATGTGCTATATATGCTTAGAAGCATACTTATAATGATAACTTATTTTAGTTAATTTGAAAAGTTACTTTTAACCCAAATGTCTTAAATTTCACAGCAGCACACAAACATGTAAAGCTGGAATTAACACAGAGATTCTTACTGCATCAGCAACTAAACAGCCACTGTCTTTAAGTAAAGAAACATGCAGAATAACATCAGCAGTTCATTGTTCATCTTTGACTCAAACACTGGCTCTACTCTCCTCCACAACGGTGACACACAGAAGAAATTTGCTTCAGGTTTTACAGTAAAATACTGTTTTTTTCCTTGATTTAACGGTAAACTACTGGCAGCTGTGGTTGCCAGCAATCTACTGTTTTTTTACAGTCTACTTCCGTAGTTTAAATTAAAATTATATTTATGTTAAAATACATTTTTTTCACTGTGTTTTTACCTCTCACACCTTTAACCCTTTAAACCCCAGAGCAAATACCTCAGTTTTAATTGAACACTTCCAAGTGTCCACACTTCTGAGTGTTCAAGAAACATGGAGCAAAGCTGAAGTAAATGAACTAATTAAATGACTAATTAACTGATAATTGAGGATTAGCGATGAACAAATGAAGAAATACTGAAGGGAAAAAACAAGAACAGAACATAAAGTAACAAAAAACTGAAACTTCAGTCACAGCTTTATAATGAAATAACCTGAAGGTCAACAAATGATTAAATCATTAAAATGATCAGCAGATGATTAAACAACTCTACAAACATCATCAGCAGCTACACTTATTACTAAAACATTTATTTTTGTATAACATCTACTAAAGTTCCTCTTGAGATAAAGGTTAACATTTTACGTCACCATCATGGAGAACAGAGTCTGCTTTAGTTGGGCTTTTAGCCCTGACATTTTTAACACTAATTTATTTTGGCTGCTGCAATTGTTAAGAACTTTGTTTAAAAAGCTCTTTTGATATGGCAAACAAGCCAAAAAACTAAATAAGATCTGCTGATGTTCATATTGTTTTAATAAGGCAGAACCTGGTCTAATTTAATATGATATAATTTACTGCTCTTATCCAATGTTTAATTTATTGTTAAATGTTATATATAGGGCTGTATGTGGCACTGAATTCTGGAAGTTTTTAAGAATATCTTGGACAAAAACACTTTGCTCTATGGTGTAAGTTGCACTCAAAGAGACCTCAATACTCAGCGTATGAACCTCAACATCGGTGACAACTAACAAAATTAACAGTTTAACTCACAAACATCACAAACTGGCTACTGAAAGTCTAAACATAAACAACAGCAGAATCAAACCCAAATAAAGAAAACTGTAAGACCATTATACCAGAGGTGTAAAGAGTACCTGAAAACCATACTTGAGTAAAAGTACAGATACTTACTGTAAAAATTACTCCATTACAAGTTACAAGTCACCAATTCAAATAAGACTTGAGTAAAAGTATTAAAGTATCCGATTTTAAAAGAACTTAAGTATTTTACTCATACTGAATGTAGGCTCAAAGAGCACCAAGAAAGGTTTATTTTCCTAATATATAAATTAAATTTAACACCTTAATGTTTCAAAATGGCAGAACAAAATATATTTAAAAAAAAATAGAACAAAAAGTCTCAGTCAAACTCAAATGTTCAAAAAAGCCACAAACAATTTATCAACAAAAAAAAAAAGTAGTAAAATGTAGTAAAAAAAATCAGAGCTGACTTTGATGTGATTCATCTCTCAGTATCAGAGGGGGGCAATATTTTTTATTTTGAGTAGTTTTGTAAACAGTATGTGTTGAGCAGTAATTTAATGCTGGGCGTGTCATCGTGATTGACAGCTGTGATTGACAGTTTCTCAAAGCAGACAACGGAGCTTCGGCAGGAGACTGAAGTGTTATTATTCCATTTCTGTGTTATTTTACCATGATAAAATGAGTTGCTCAGCAGTAAACTAGAGTTTCTGACATACAGGATCTGGTGAAACACTGTTTATTCGGTAGGGTCAGGGGGCTTTATCAGTTATTTGATACACGCCTTACCACCCAGATAGCAAAATACACTCGGGCCAGTTCCGGCTACACTCTCGCCTGCCGGAGACTTACCCCTCGGCCCGACTCCGTCTGCTGTACCTACTCGCGCACATTACTCGCGGGCCGATCCGGCTCGGATGCGGCAGCGTCGGCTCGCTAACGGCCGCCGCATCTGGCCCGATTGACTTGGGCAGTGTGTCCATAGGCATCCGGTCAGATCTGGCGGCCGTTAGCGAGCTGGCGCGATTAAATCTTCATTATATAAACCGCACCTTTGTTAACGTTATTACAACCATTTGTGTTGATAAAACAGCAAACCAGGCTCCTATGTAAACGCAAAGTGTACATTAGCGAGCCTTTGTTATAGTGCAGACACCGGCGGTCAAGTGAGCAGTTCGGGGGGGCGTGGCTGATTTGATGTACAAGCGTTTGGTTGGAAGCTTGATTCCGCAGCTCCTCCTCTGGCTCCATCAGGCAGTCCTTCTGTGCATGCCCAGGCTCCAATTTCAGCAGTCTTCTGCCACAGTTTGTGCCCGTCACGAGGCGTTTTTTTCTTCACAGCGTTTAATGGAAAATGGCGCTGTCGCGTCGTCCATATTTTATACAGTCATTGGCACAATTGCAATGTAACGAGTAACGGTAAGCATCTGTTCAAATGTAGTGGAGTAAAAAGTACATATATTCAATCAAAAATGTAGTCAAGTAAAGAGTAAAAGTTGCTTATATTTTTGATACTCAGTACAAGTACAAAGTAGCCAAAAAATACTTAAGTAAAGTAACGAAGTCCATTTACTCAAGTACTTTACACCTCTGCATTATACTACATCATTTATTCATGCCCCAATGCATGCTGGGATATTAGTACTGTGCCACACCCAGCATGCATTGCGGCATGAAACATTTGAATTGTTACCATTGTTGAGGTACAAGGTCTGATGCATGAGCTCTGAGTGTGACTTTGTCTTAACTGACTGTTTTGTCTGTTATTTCTTAGCTCTGTAAAAGAATCAGGTATTTATCCTGTTTCCACTTTTCATTAATAAATTAATATCTGCACCAATCATAAAAACTATTGCATGAGGCCCATCATCCAGACCTTTATCAAAACATTTAGCAGAGCATATTTCAGACAACTAGCTTTATTTACCTATTGGCTTCCCAGCTTTATTGCTATAATAAAAGTGTTTTATAAACTTTGTATTACAGCAGCTGGAGAGGCTAACTTTACAAATTCAAGGGTGAAGATCCAACTAAACCAGCTCCTCACTTCATTACGGTGACACACAAAAAAACAAAACGCCTACATTTTTGTTGGTTCTCAATAAGAATGGTATGGAAGTCAAAGCTGTAGTAATAAGTGTGTCTGCTGTTGTTTGTGTTGTTTAATGATCCTCTGCTGAGACTGAAGGTGTTTTATTTGACTTGATTTTATTTAATGTTGTAACTGACGTCACTCTTTGTGTTTCTTGTTTCTCTTTCCTTCAGTGATTGCGATTATTAACAGCAGGTGTTCATCAATGTCTGAATTCACTCATTAGTGTTCATTAACTCTGTCAGGTGAACTATATTAGTGAACTAGTGTATGGAATAGTGAACAAGGGCACAAAGTGGGATTTCAAAACACAGACTTTAAAACGTCGAATCTGAGCTCTGTAAACTCAGTTTTCTGCTGTTGTTTACTTTCTCGAAGACAAAAATATTACCCAGAATGCACTGTTTTTAACAGCATATTACTGTTTTACTGAAAAAAACATTATTTTACTGTTAAATCTGACCGTTTTTTAACAGCAATTTTTTACAGTGTAGAGTGCGGTGTGCCCGGTCCAGAAGTGGAGTCTTCTCGAGGTTCAGGGTATCTTTCACGAGGCTGGCTACAAATTCTGTCATGCGTCTGCCGTGCTCCCGTCCTTCTTTAACTCCTGTAATGCATAATTTGAGCACCGAGACCTCTCCTCTAGATCCTCGCTTCAGTCTCTCAGCAGAGCTAGCTCCAGCTAAAATCTTTTTCCAGGGTAGTAAGAGAGTCGGAGTATCCACCCAACACAGACTCCAGACCAGTCACTCGCTCTTCGGCTGCTTACACTCTGGCGTTACTGTGCTCGACAGCATTGCGTAACTCTGTCTGAAGCTGGTCAATTTGATTGCAAAGTTCAATTGACTGTGCAACAGTCTTTTCTTCAATTTTAGCAATGGAATCGCCCTCCAGTGCATCAATAGCTTGAAGGCTTTCAGCAACTGACTCCATGCCAGTGAGATAATTCAGTAAGTTGATTTTGTTCAGGACAAACTGCCCTGAAGTCTTTGGTGACGCACTCATTCACAGACGTCACGAGTACTTCAGTAACAAAACCGCGGTCTTTGTTGCGTTGCTTCAATACGTACTTCCACTTTTTGTTTCTCACAGCCAGTCGTTAAGTTTACACTGCTCGTCTCGACCCAGTTTCTCTACTCATTTTCCTGCACTGCAACAGTTCAGTCAACTTCTCTTTCTTCCGCACACCACATAATGCCCTCTTCAACTCTCCTCCTCTTCCTTTATACTCTCACCCATTTCCTTTTTGCCGTCCCATGAGTGGAGACCAATTAAAGAATGTTGACTGTCGTCACAGAAAACACCAATAATCATAAATGCGTGATTATATGCTGTCATGGCTTTGCAATCCAAACAATGTTGTTATAATAGAGGCCAATGGAGAAAAAAAAGCCATGAAAATAACAAAAAGGCAGACAAATTGCCCAGAGTGTATTGAGTTTTTTTTTTTTTTTTTTTTCAAAGCATTTTCCCAGAATATGTCACAATAAGATGTCCCCAAATATCAGTCTGTTTGCTGAAACACAGAGAAAGGTTGGCCAAATTAAGCCTCAAAATCACCCCAGAATGGATGAAAATGACCCAACAGCACACAAGGGGAAAGGTGCACATTCCAGCCTTTATGCAGATGCTGTACAGCTATGTCTCATGTCTGTGAGGCAAATATTCAGCTGTTTGTTCAGCTGTTACCCCAGAACTTTTTTTCTGATGTGTTTACCAGGCAGGCACAGAATGAACAAGTATTCCCTGTCTGCTTTACAAATTTTAGAAAAAACATTTTGTAGTAATTATGAATATATAGGAATAAAAATAGGCAATTTACAGCTTTCAAATCTGAGTCTTATCAATATGACCAAAATTAATTTTATGAGAAACTCTGAAAAATGGACTGACACAGTTTCAATTTACAATTTAACTTCTGTTAAGCGGCTTTGACACAATTTACATTGTAAAAGCACTAGATAAATAAAGATGAATTAAATCTGCTTAAACACGTTAATGGATCAAACAAAATATGATCTGATTTATTTTACATTTAATGTGCATCAAAATTAGTGTGTAGCCAATGTTTCCGGTGTCCTTTCACTTTTCAGCTTTTGATGAGAGTTTTTAAGAATTAATGAAGACAATTTTTTTTTTATTCAGACCTAATTGAAGAGGATGAGGGGAGCAAAGAGGAGGAACATCATGTCAAAATTGAGGAAAAAACTCATTTACAGACAGATGGTATTTTGAAAAGGAGAGACAAGAATCGTTTCACCTGCACTCTGTGTGGAAAGAGTTTTGGAAGAAAAGGCAAGCTTAAGATTCACATGAGGAGCCACACTGGAGAGAAACCATTCACATGCACTCTGTGTGGGAAGAGTTTAACCTGCTCATCACACCTTAATAAACACATGAGGATCCACACTGGAGAGAAACCATTCTCATGCACTCAGTGTGGTAAGAGTTTCAGCCAATCATCAAACCTTAATCTACACATGAGGATCCACACTGGAGAGAAACCATTCACATGCACTCAGTGTGGGAAGAGTTTCAGCCATTCATCAAACCTTAATCTACACATGAGGATCCACACTGGAGAGAAACCGTTCACATGCACTCAGTGTGGGAAGAGTTTCAGCCGATCATCAAACCTTAATAAACACATGAGGATCCACACTAGAGGATTCACTTGCACTTAAGCCGCGGTCACACTGGACTTTTCTTACCATAGACTTCCATTCATATGCACGCGAATGCATCAGACCGGAAATGCAAGTTCGTGCATCAAGTTTCACAGTTCGCTGCATTGCAAAGTTCAAGCTTGGTGAACTCTGACCTGCGAAACCACATCACTTGTCTGTGTGAGACCAATCGAAGATGAAAACATGACCTCTCTGGACAGAAATTTAAAATATGGACCAATCGCTCACTTTTTTAATGTCTAATCATCTTGTTTAAACCCGCCCCTTTTTACAGCGTCGTACAACAGAATTTCGCCTACTCAAACTCTAATGTGACCGCAGCTTCGGCGTGGGGTGAGTTTCAGCAACTCATCAGACCTTAATAAACACATGAAGACACACACTGGAGAGAAACCATTCACATGCACTCAGTGTGTGAAGAGTTTCAACCTATCAGCAAACCTTAATGAGCACATGAAGATCCACACTGGTGTGAAATTGTATATGTGCTTGAGTGTGAGAAGACTTTTATTACAGCTCCAAAATTGAAACCGCACCAGACGATTCACACTGGAGAGAGACCTTACAAGTGTTCATACTGTGACAAGAGGTTTAATCAGTTTACACATCAGAAAACACAAAAGAGGATTCACCCTGGAGAGAAGCCGTACAAATCTGATCAGTGTCTACAGAGTTTCGCTCATTCGGCGCAGCTTAAAAAACACATGGACAAAAAGTTGCACACATGACATGAATGCAGCAAAACATTTTCTCATGTGCAAAGGATGTTTCATGTCTGAATAATCTTTGAAAAGGTTAAGTGATGGTATACTGTTTTTCAACACTCCTACACTGCAGTAGGTGGGGTTGTAAATGTGTTGCCCTCCTCGCGTTTACCGTAAACACAATCATGGCGGCTGAGAGAACAGTTTCTTAAACATCTGGCAAACAGCACCTCTGCGGCTTAAAATCTCTTTGCAAGTGATTGTAGAGGTGCGGATACATCTGTACTCGACTCTCCAGTGTATTCATGCAGCTAGTATTGTTTTGGATGATGTTCTCTGTCTGACTCCCTGAATGAGAAACAAATCACTGGGAAGACACTGCACATCAAAGAAGGTGGAGCTCCAGGACGGTTAGTTTGCAGTATACCAGCGCCTCAAGTTTAGAAAGTCCATTCAATTGTCCTGTGTTGCATCTTTTATTAGTAAAGTTTCTTTACTTTAAGGTTCAAGATTCTTTCTAGTTTACTACATTTACTTTTTTGAGTATAATACAACTTTATAAATATTTTATGATTTGGCCAGAGCGACAGGTATTAAGTTTTACAGTATTAATACACTGTGATGATCCCAAGACTCCAGATTGGAGTATGCGGTAAATCCTCATTGGATGTCTGCATTACTAATCAATGCGTTTATAAAAGTTGTTGTGCTAGCTACCACAGGACGCTGTGGCTAATCGGGAGTCCTTATGTCAAGACCTGCCATCTCATTGACTCTTTAACCTTATAGTTATGTTTTGCATTACTTATATCATGTAGTTAAAGTGTTGTTGTGATTATATCCTAAGTTCTTTATCTTCATTATTATCCCTAGACATTTGTTGGTTGCTTTGATTGATTGTTCTATGAGTTACATTTTATAATAAATAATTTGCATTCAGGCTGTTTTGTTGGCTCATCTCTCTTTTATGTTGCGACTCAAACCAGCGGGTCATAACACTTTGTAAGATGTGTCCGGTTGTATCCGAGATCTTGTCGTTTCAGTCATGACCATAGACTATAGACAATTGAGAACATTGCCTTTCATCTCACTCCTTCACCACAACAGACAATCACATCAACTGCATTACTGCTGCCGCTGCACTGATCCATCTTTTAATCTTACATTCTATTACTCATGAAAAAAACCCTGAAGATACTTGAACTCCATTTGGAGTAAGGACTCTCCTCCAAACTGAAGATGGCCACCTTTTTCCAGTCAAGCACCATTGTTTCTGACTTATGGTGCTGTTTCTTTCCCTGCCATGTCACACTCCGCAGCAAACCGTCCCACTGCATGCTGATGTCCTATGAAGCCAAAAGGTCAATGTTATCTGCAAATGGCAGACAGTCCTAGCCTGCACCTTAAATTTTGTCAGTAAAATTTATTATATTTTTGAGATCAGCCTAAAAAATAATGCATTTACAAAATAAAATAAATAAAAATAGATGGATGGATGGATAGACATTGTACTGGTGGAAGGAGAAGTAGGATGGCTTGTTTAACCATAAACCAAGATGGAGGAGGGATGGACCAGTGCGCGAGATGTCTCAGACTGAAGGCGTAATAATAAAGTAAATGCTCAGGAAGCCCCAACCCGTTTTTTATCAACTGGCTGTTCAATGTACTCCTATGCAACCTAGGGTGCTTATTGTTCCAGAGAAATTAATTGACTAAATTATCAAGCTGTTTTAAATATTGTAAAGAAATATTTACAGGGATATACTGAAGTAGAGAAGTAACTTTAGGAAGGCAATTCATTTTGAGTACGATAGTTTGTTATTTTGAGTAACTCAGAGCAGTGGTTCTCAATTCTGGTGCTTGTGCAAAATGAGTTGACAACTGTCCCAAATTAATTTTAGCTCTTGATACTAGATCTTAGAATCACACCTGACGACCCAAAAAAGTAGCGATGTGGCTTATCTTTAACTGCTTAAGATCAATTTGCACCAGATCAGCAAGAGACAACATTTGATTGAGTTTCCTTCACCGACACGGCGTTCCTGATTGGTTGGTGACTCAGCTTCAGTGACGTCCTTGGGATTCACTTGCTTGTGAGTGGAAGTTGTCCTGGGTTACCAGGATGACAGACTCTGCTGAGAGTCGGTTTGCAGAAGTTTTTTTGCGGTTTCGGCGGTTCCTAAACTTTAAGAGGTTGCATGGAGAGTTCTTTGCGACCCGCTTGTGTGGCGGTGCAGTGTCTGAAAGCAAGACGAGAGGGGGCAGAGAGCAGCAGCGAGCATGAGCGAGCTAATGCAAAAAGCAAAGTTTAATGTTGCAGTAGGTTTTTAAGTGATCTGGTTTGGTCTATCCCAATGGCACTGTCTTCCAATGAGCAGTTGCCATGGAGGGCAGGCCTACGCCCCGTACCATTATGCTCAGGGTAAGTCATTATCAGACTGCTTGGTAATTTCATGTGGTAAAATATCTTGTAATTTCTTTACTATCTTACATCAAACGTTACAAGACAAATACTGATTCTGATACTAGTTTTTCGTTTACATTAATGTACTGCAAATATCACTAGCTTTTGTTTCAAGAGTTTACACTTAGCTGATGAATGATTATAAAGCTTGTTTGGCATGCTGTCCTGGGAGAGAGCCCTGAGCTCATAAGATCCTCGAGCCCGAGGCTCCCGTTTGCAAGGCGAGAGGGGAGTTTGAGCTCAGTTAGATCTCGAGAACTCCCCTGCTGTAATAGCTAATGAACAGATAGTGATTGCTCTTAAGAGATAACTACTAAAGGGACTCACTGACCAAAACCAGTTCGAATCAAGCTTGGAAATTTGAGCTCCCAAATTGCTTCCGGCATCTAGATCTGGATAACAGTTATTCAACTGTTTCCCCCAATGCTCTGGCCGCAGCTGTTCGAGATGCTGCAGCAATTTTGTAAATTATTAACCATCTAAACAATGAGGTTTTATAAAGTTTCGGCAAGATCTCTCCATCACGAGACTTTTGAATGACCGATCATGTGATCTTGTGGCCATGTGTTCGCCCTCGAGACATTCTAATTGCAGCCAGATGTACAAATTTCATAAGACATGAGACAAAGAAAGCTCTGGCAATTAATGCATATGAATGAAAGACTTAAGAAAGACAATCTCTTAAATGTTAGAACTAAGGCAGATATAACATTTTGAATAACACGCTACAGTTTTCCTCATGTGCTGTGTTTATTCCAACCAACCAGGTTAATAATGTGTTGTTTTACCCCTATAACGGGTTAAAATGATCTGTATGTGTCTGAAATGTTTGATGTTTGGTATTAAACCAAACCCCTATTTATTTGCAATACATTGGTGTAAATGAAAAACTAGTAGTACGAACTGTATTCGTCTTGTAACATTTGATGTCAGATAGTTACAATCCTACCAGAGATTTTACCACGTGAAGTCTCTTGCAGTCGGTTAATGTTTGACTTGGCTACGCTGGTACAGGGCATGGCCCCGCCCTTCATGGCAACTGCTCATTGGACGACAGTGCTAGAGGGACGGGTCAGATCAGGTCACTTAAAAACTCACTGCAGCCCTAAAACGTCGCTTTTTGCATTAGCTGGCTTGCGCCTAGCTGTGCTCTCTGCCCCCTGTCGCCTGCCCGGACACCGTGCCACCACTCGATTGGGTCACCACGAACTCTTCATGCAAACCTCTTAGGTTTCGGGATCCCCTGAAACCGAACAAACTTCCGCGAACTGACTCTCTACGCAGTCCGTTATCCCGGCAACCCAGAACAGCCTCCACTCCCGAGCGAGTGAATCCCAAAGACATCACCGAAGCCACCCTATCAGGATCACCGTGGGTTTTCTCAGGCCAGCCCGGCGAGGCAAACTCCAGTCAAGAAGACTTCAACAAATTCGCAAGTAACACAAACAAATATTGTCTCTTGCTGATCGGGTGCATATGATCTTAAGCATTAAAGATAAGTCAAATCTCTGCTTTTGTGGTTTCTCAGGTGATTCTAAGATCTGGTCAGAAGTACTAGAATTAGTTTGGGACGGTTGTTAACTCATTTTTGCATCCTCTGAACTGCCTCTGTGTGTATGTGTGAATGTGTGTGTGTGTGTGTTTGTTGTTTGCTCATTACGTAGTTAGTTTCATGTATCGTAATGTAGCTCAATAAATCTTTGTTCTCCTTTTGTAATAACCGTGTTCTTGTTTATTTGCTTCTAAGTCATTGCCTCAAGCTGTAGGTCTTGTTACCTTGCTAAAAGTTAACCCGATTCTGTGTTATGTTATTATCGTTGGCCAAGGAACTAATATAAACAAAATTGGTAAAATACCGTGTCTTACTTTGCGGGACAAACGGTAGATAAAGTGTAAATCTTTTAATCTGATTCAATCTGACTCTATTGAGTCAAATCAATGATTCGAATCTTCAGGATCTGATTCATTGATATGAGCTAATTAATCCCTGATCGGTCTTATAACATAGGTTGAACTCCTACAAATAGTGGAGGACGCTTGGGCAGCATGAACTGACTTTTAAGCACAAAAACATTGTTTATCTTTTCTATTTTGTCCGGAAGAATAGATCAGAAACAGAGAAACAAAGTTGTTGTGTTACTGTATGATGGTACCCAGTGTGTGTAAACGCACGAATGCACAACTCGAGCGCTTCTGAGAAAGCGGACTGCAGTATATAGTTAATTGTCCACGAGACAAAGCCGCTGTAAAGCGCACGGATTGAGAAACAATAAGCGTGTTCCTTATTCTTTCTTCTATAAGGCACAGTTGATTTAAAGGTGCGTGTCCCAGCTTGAAAGACTAACTGTGCATTTCTCCCTGGTCAAATTAAGCACAGATTAGCTAACTGTCTTTTTCCCATTTAAACTCACTAACAGCAGAGCTAACGTAGTGAAGTCAGAGCGCTGCTGAGCGTATTCTCACGGGAGAACTTCTCTTGATCAAGTAAAGTGTGTGTGGTTTAATCCACGCGTGTCTTTGACTGTGAAAAGCCTTGACACAGAGCACTGAGATCCGTCGCGATCTCATCTACACAGTGCTATATTCTGGTGAACTGTGTGAAACGTGCAGCCATTTCACATGATGTATGTTAATGTGTGTTCATACAATGCATGGTTCACTCTGTGTATATTGCCACAGCAACAGCCAGTCCTGGGGACTTTTTCCGAAGTGACTTTGATTGAGGTGTGTGGTTTGGCTATAGCATTATGGCTAGTGTTTAGCATTAAGGCTAATGTTTAGCGCTTTTGTGGTCTTTGACTACTGCTTTGACTACCCAAATAGCAAAATGACATAATTTCAACCGAAAATCAACGTTTCTTTTGATATCTAATCAACGTTGATCACTGACATTGATTCAATATCGTTTTGCTCATTGGGGTAATGTTGAAACGACGTCAGGCACTCCATTCAAATCTAACCTGAAATCGACACAATTGGTTACTTACCCAACGTTAAATCGATGTTGATTTTCAGTCGATCGAAACGACGTTATAGAATCCACACATTTTCAACATATAATCGACCTAATTAGTTTAGTTAGTTAGTACCTAACATAGAATCCACACATTTTCAACATAAAATCTATCTAAATGATTTAACGTTGAAATCAATGCTTAAACAACATTTTCAACATTAAACCAATCCATATGACTTAATCACCATTTTTTTTACAAGAATACATAATATAATTTATTCTGTATATATGACAAAACACACCACAATCTGTCATCATTTTTTATTGATACAAATACACAGCTGTGAATATCCGTTAAGAGCATGAATTCTGTCAGGGTTTGTGGTGGGGAAAAGGAGCGAGGACTCAGGTGCAGAAATAATGGGTATTTATTTATAATAAATAAAAAGGCAAAATAAACAACCCCGAGGGGGAAAACATTAACAAAACAAATACACACACAAACTTGGCTGGGCTGGCAAGACAGGAGCAGGAACACGAGGGAGAATAGACGACGAATTGGCACAGGACAGCAGACATCAGGAGATTTTAAGCAAGAGTAAATTAACACAAACAGGTGAACATGATAAACTAATAATGGGTTAACAAGGAGGGTGGGGCTAGACAATAGACGGGAGAGCACATGACACAGAGACAAGCCATGTGCTCTCATAAAACGAGACTGAACACGCAGCCAATAAGAAAACTCATTAACTGCGTGTTCATGACAACACAAGCACGCGGTGTATGTAAACATGCACCACGTGCTAAACACAACACCAACAGAAGACTGAACACAAGACACGAGCACACGATAGATGAAAACATCTTACCATGCGCTCACACATAAGCACCGCGCATGCCTTATCTCAGCGCCAACCGAAACCAAAACCAACCAGACTGAGACGCTGAGAATGAAACAGCGCAATGCCGACAGAACAAAAAACAAACACGAGTACACGTCCGCATCAAGCGGGAGCGCGCACGGCCCGCACGCACTCAGGACAGCGCGCACCCAGAGACACACACAATGACAGTAAACGAGTGCCCGACCCGAGAAAACTCGAGCCGAGCACAACAGGGCATGGACAAGACAGAGCTAGTGTCCGGACTCTGCCACCAAACAAGAATTTGCAAGACCAGAGTGGCAGAACCCTGACACTAAAGGGAACACTCAACATGGTACAAGACAGACAAGAAACACCACAAGACAACATCAACACACACAAGACAGGGAAGTGAACATGCAAGACAACATGAAGGGGGGGAGGAAGGGGAGCCAAGCCAGACCCAACAATACAAACAAGGGGGGGATGGGAGGGCAAGACCAGGGAGGAACAGGAGGAACAGTCCAGGGCGGGTCCAGAGGGACAGGGGACCAGGGTGGAGCCAGGGGGTCAGTCCAGGGTGGTATAGGGTCACACCAGGGAGGAGCAGGAGGGACGACCCAGGGAGAATCCTTCAGAAGAGACAAGGCAGGAGGTTTGTGGGGAGCCGGCTGGGCTGGAGGCCTGTGGGGAGCCAGCAGGGCTGGAGGCCTGTTGGGAGCCGGCAGGGCTGGAGGCCTGAGGGGAGCCGGCAGGGCTGGAGCCAGCTGAGGTGGAGGCTTGAGGGGAGCTGGCAGGGCTGGAGGCCTGAAGGGAAATCAACTGGGCTGGAGGCCTGAGGGGGGCCGGCAGGGCAAGGAGCCAGGCTGGGGCCGGCAGGGCAAGCCGTCTGGGTGGTGCCGGCAGGGCAAGGACCGGGCTGAGACCGGCAGGGCAAGACATCTGGGTGGTGCCGGCAGGGCAAGACGACTGGGTGGTGCCGGCAGGGCAAGGAGCCGGGCTGGGGCCGGCAAGGCAAGGAGCCGGGTTGGGACCGGCAGGGCAAGACGTCTGGGTGGTGCCGGCAGGGCAAGACGTCTGGGTGGTGCTGGCAGGGCTAGACGTCTGGGTGGTGCCGGCAGGGCTAGGAGCCGGGCTGGCACAGGCACTGAGCCGCGTTCTGGGGCTGGAGCCGTCACTGAGCGGCGCTCTGGGGCTGGAGCTGACACTGACGGGCGCTCTGGGGCTGGAGCCGACTCTGGCGGGCGCTCTAGGGCTGGAGCCGACACTGGCGGGCGCTCTGGGGCTGGAGCCGACACTGGCGGGCGCTCTAGGGCTGGAGCCGACACTGGCGGGTGCTCTGGGGCTGGAGCCGCCTTTGAAGAGGCCTTCCTCTTCATCCTTCGCTTCTGGGTGCGGGTCAACCCTTGGGGGTTGGGCATAGACTGGGAGGCGGTGCTGGTGAGAGGGGTCCATTCCCCCTGCAGGATCTCCCTCTCCTTTCTCAGGCAGGCATATTCCACCACCTCCCAATAAGTCCATTTCCCAATTTCACCCAGCTCCTCCCAATCAAATGGTTCATCCAATCCAGCCAGAAAGATGTGGATGAGGTTGGTCTCACTGAACCCAAGACCCCGGACTGCCTCAAGGAGCTCTTCAGCGAAGATTCCAAAGGGGCGATGGTTCTGCTGGTGAGGCAGTCCTCTGGCAAGGGGTTGGTCCTTGGGTCCCTCTTGCTGGAAGAGAGCTGGGTGCAGAAATATACCCATTTCTGCTGAGTCCTCTGTTGGCCAGTTTGTACTGTCGGGGTTTGTGGTGGGGAAAAGGAGCGAGGACTCAGGTGCAGAAATAATGGGTATTTATTTATAATAAAATAAAAAGGCAAAATAAACAACCCCGAGGGGGAAAACATTAACAAAACAAATACACACACAAACTTGGCTGGGCTGGCAAGACAGGAGCAGGAACACGAGGGAGAATAGACGACGAACTGGCACAGGACAGCAGACATCAGGAGATTTTAAGCAAGAGTAAATTGACACAAACAGGTGAACATGATAAACTAATAATGGGTTAACAAGGAGGGTGGGGCTAGACAATAGACGGGAGAGCACATGACACAGAGACCAAGCCATGTGCTCACATAAACGAGACTGAACACGCAGCCAATAAGAAAACTCATTAGGTGCGTTCGACTTCATGCAGCGCTGCGCAGATCGATCGAAGTCTGTCTTAAAGCGGTGCATGCTGGTTAGAAATTTTGGCCGGATTGATGCTGCGCTGACGCCATGTGACTGTCACATGTGGCATCAAAGTACCGCGACAGCGCTCCGAGATCAGACGACTGACTTAGCCCGCGCAGCAACTGAAGAGCGCCTGCATGAGCTCTGATGACGACACCAATATAATACGATTGGCCAAGTTCACCGCATGACAACAACCACGTGTATTTCAGGTTTATTATTGGACAACATCCATCTCACAAATTTCAAAACAAACAATTAACTGTTGTTCATACCCTCTCTATCTTGTACACATCATGCTTATTAAAAGACTACAAATATTTTACAGCAGCATCATCTTTTGTTAAATAATTTGTTCATACTGACTAGATTGTTTGCACAGGTTTATTCTGCCTTTTTATAAAGACTACTGTATTTAGCTCCATAAACGATATAAATGATATATTTTAGTAAATAACCTAAATATTAACTCAAATAAGTCTTACAGACTTGTAATACATTAATTATCATCATTGATCCTGACGATTTCTTAGCAAATTAAGTTATATAAAAATATGTAATATAAAATATGATTCTAAAATATTTTATTTTCTGTCAAACCATATTACGCAGAAATGTTAAAAGTGTCATTGATGTACCTGCTCTTTTTGGGAAATTTCTACTGAAAGTATAGCTCATTTATTTTGGTCATTTTGTTCAATCTTTTTGGATTAAAGGGCTTTTTTAAAAATGCCTTCATTATTCAAAATAATCCTATTCGTTGATATTTATTTCATTTTTATGTGCCCTTATTTTCCCCCTTATTTCTCATGCATTTGTATGTAGGCTACTTAATTTTAATTCATAATTCCCTTACTGTTTAAAAATGAAGTTTGTAGAGACTGTATTCTGATTTTATTTGTACTTTATATCTTTTGTTGTTATTTCAATAAATAAATAATGATGACGCCATGTGATCGGTAATCATGACTGCAGCAACTTGAGTCCCCGAAGTGGCCGGCTTGTCTGCTCCATTTTCAACTCCGCCCCGCCTGCGCTCGGCTAATCTCGTTGATCACCGGCTGCAGCTGTGCTTCATGTCGAACGCACCTATTAACTGCGTGTTCATGACAACACAAGCACGCGGTGTATGTAAACATGCACCACGTGCTAAACACAACACCAACAGAAGACTGAACACAAGACACGAGCACACGATAGATGAAAACATCTTACCGTGCGCTCACACATAAGCACCGCGCATGCTTCATCTCAGCGCCAACCGAAACCAAAACCAACCAGACTGAGACGCTGAGAATGAAACAGCGTGATGCCGACATCACTGCGGTCACCGCACGCGCTTTTTAAAGCTTCTGTTAAAAACACACAATATATTACAGACACAATCTGAATAAAAACGTGATGCTTGCAACAGGGCTACATTATTTAAGAGCATTCGCTATGACATTGATAGGATTTGTTGTCAGGTTTATTTTTCCTCTAATATTTAGATATTTCCTCTGAAATTTGTAAAACCACTCTTGTAAAATAACCAGCATTTCAGCACTTTTCTGATATTTTCCTGCTCTCTGAAACGGTGAATATACAGCGGACTTGTTTTGAAGCACTTCACCTCAAACAATATTCTTGTTTATTTTGTAGACAACTGACCAACAAAAATACACTGATATTAAGAGTATTATTAACGATATTAACGCAACTGTCAATATGAAGATTACTAAAAACTGTAAAAAGAGTTTGAAAGCAAATCACACCTAAAAGAGATGACTTAAATGTTTTTAATCATTTCAAATTTAAAAGTTGGAACATTAAATGAATAGGGCATGTGGGGATGGGACGAAAACTGTTAATAGTAAATGTGTGTATATATGTATATATATATATATATATATATATATATATATATATATATATATATATATACATACACCAAACATCTTTAATGCATATAATACGATAATACACTTAAATTCAAATAAGATATTGCTAACAAAACAAATACAAACTACAACATTTCAACTACATTTTTATGTTTTTTTATATTTCTGTTTGTTATTTTTTTCTTCTGTTTATTACAATTTTATTTCATATTTTACGCCAACAGATTTATTTGGGTGTAATAATTTTCAGATTTCAGTTTTTTTTTTGTTAGATTAGTTCAAATTTAGCTTTGGTACTGGATAATCTAATGTATATGCACAAATATATTAGTGTACAGCATCTTGTAGAAAATATTAATTTAAAATCTGTGAGGGGTGTACTTAGCTATATATGTAGTATATGAATTACAAACATTTAATTAATTAAAAAAAATATCAATATATATTATTAAGAAAGCACTGTCTTTACATAAAGAAGTAGCCTACATTTCTTAAAGAATGACTTTTACGCTGCAAACCCCAAGTGGAATAATCAGGAGATGAATCCAGGCCAAGCAGTAGCCTCACTTTAATATAAAGATATTTTCCCATGGGCCGCGGGAAACACGTTTACAAAGGGAAAGCGGCAATTTGCAGCAGTTTCGAGAGCAAATTAAAAATCCATCTGCTTGTGCATGCACGGCTTTTTGTAGCCATTATCTTAAACTTAATGTGCTGACGTTAAGCACATTTTGAATGTTACAGTGAGCCTGCGATGCACTAACTTTTCCTTGCAAGCTACAATTGGCAGTAAGCGCGTATTCTCTCTCTCTCTTGCGCGCAAGCACATATTTCAATGTATTGTGACAAATATTAACAAATTAACTTTAATGTTAATAGGCCTAAATAATGGCCTATTTGTTAAAATGGCATTAAGCATTTGCGTAAGTTCATTCATTAATTTCCCTTCGGCTGAGTCCATTTATTTATCAGGGGTCACCACAGCGGAATGAACCACCAACTTATACAGCATTGCTTTAAACAGCAGATGCCCTTCCAGCTGCAACCCAGTACTGGGAAACATTTGCATAAGTTATATACAATAATGCAAACTCACAAATATTAGCGTGAATAACGCGTACTTGCTATGAACATGCAGGATTTGTCTCAATCGGGTCTTCCAAACAAGTTACAAATGTTGAGTGGAAGATGCACATGAGAGAAGTCAACACGAGTAATCTAGAGCGAGTGCATTTGATCATTTGCATTTAAAGCCACAGGCACAAAAAGAGCTTGGTTTTCCTCGGACCCCCAAAATTAAATATTCTGCAAGGTAAATGATCTGATTTTGAGCTGAAACCTCTTACATCTTGTAAAAAAATCATAATAGGTACCCTTTAAAGCCATGGTCTCAAACTCAATACCTGAAGGGTTGCAGTTCTGCATACTTTAACTTCAACCACCTCCAACTCATCTCTGCTTCACAGTCTCTAGTAGTTTTAAAGACTTTGATTAGTTGGATCAGCTGTGTTTGATTAGGGTTGGAGCAAAACTGTGCAGATCTGCAGCCCTCCGGGAATCGAGTTTGAGACCTGTGGTTTAAAGGGACAGTTCACCCAGAAATGAACCATTTACTCTCCCTCATGTGGTTTTAAACCTTTATGAGTTTCTTGATTCTGTTGAACACAAAAGAAGATATTGTGAATAAAGCTGGCTTACTTTGTGTTCCAGAAGAAAGGAAATGTTTAAAACCACATGACGCAGAGTAAATGGTAAGGTCATTTTAATATGTGGGTTAAATATCCATTTCATGCTTGTCGCTTTGTGCCTTCATACTAAAGTTAACTTTTTTTTTTAAAGACCCGATTGTGCTGAAAGAAGAGACTCATCAACAGAATGAAATGAAAGAGAAACACCAAGACATAACGACTGATGAAAAACCCACACTGACTAAGAAGATTTCATCAAGCGGAAGACCTCGGAAATCCAAATCTAGGTGTAATTTCACTTGTGATCAATGTGGAAACCGTTTCAGCCGAAAACACAGCCTTCAAGTCCACATGAGAATTCACACTGGAGAGAAGCCTTTCAGCTGT
Organism: Danio kyathit; assembly: GCA_903798195.1. Taxonomy (NCBI): domain Eukaryota; kingdom Metazoa; phylum Chordata; class Actinopteri; order Cypriniformes; family Danionidae; genus Danio; species Danio kyathit. The sequence continues at coordinate 508,576 of CAIGQS010000016.1, forward strand.
AAAGAGTGTGGGAAGAGTTTCAGTCAAATGCCAAACCTCAATGTTCACATGAGAGTTCACACTGGGGAGAAACCTTACACCTGCGAACAGTGTGGAAAGAGTTTTGGTAAAATCAATGACTTTAAAGTCCATATGAGAATTCACACTGGAGAGAGGCCGTACACATGCCAACAGTGTGGGAAAAGCTTCTATAATACAGGAAACTTTGCAGCACACATGAGAATTCACACTGGGGAGGAGCCTTACTCTTGCCGTCAGTGTGGAAAGAGTTTTAAGCAAAATAGCAACCTTGAAGTCCACATGAGAACTCACAATGGAGAGAAAAGTTTTACTTGCACACACTGTGGGAAAAGTTTTGCTAAAAAACAAAATCTTGACATCCACATGAGGATTCACACTGGAGAGAAACCTTACACATGCACAGAGTGTGGTAAAAGTTTCAGACATCAAAAAACACTAATTTACCACATGAGAACTCACACCGGAGAGAAACCTTACACATGCACAGAGTGTGGTAAAAGTTTCACATATCAAAAAACACTCATTTACCACATGAGAACTCACACAGGAGAGAAGCCGTTTCCATGTACTCAGTGTGGAAAGAGCTTCAGAACCAAAGCTAACCTCATGAACCACATGAATGGTCACACTGGAATCATAGTTTTTATATGTGATCAGTGTGGAAAGAGTCTCACACGCAAAGACTCTATTAGAAAACACATGAAGACTCACTCAGGAGAGGGTCGCTTTAGATGCAGTGAGTGTGGAAAGGGCTTTAAATGTATAAGAAGCCTAAGCGCTCACGTGAAGCTTCACAATAGAGAGCAGAGTCCTCAAAATTGAGGCCTTGTCCACACAAGCACAGGTATATTCAAAATGGCAGCTTTTTCATGTAGTTTGGCTGTTTAACCACGTGAAGTTTATTTATAAATTAATTTCAAGAGGATCACATGCTTATGATTGTCCAGGGCTGTTCCTGCATTAGCTAAGACACGATTCACCATTTAGATCAGGGGTGCTCAATCCTGTTCCTGGAGATTTACCTTCCTCCATAGTTCAGCTCCAACCCTGATCAAACACACCTGAACCAATTAATTAGGACCTGACAGCACTTGATAATTACAGGCAGGTGTGTTTGATATGGGTTGCAACAGAAATCTGCAGGAAGGTAGATCTCCAGGAACAGGATTAAGCACCCCTGATTTAGATGGTAAAGCTTCCTAACTCCTATAAATAACGGGAGTGAGCCCAGGGGGCTGTTCCATAAACCAAGCTTAGAGAAAAAGCCAGGCTTATTTTGGTAAGTCAGGTTTATTAATGGCAGATTCGGTTTCATAAATCAAATTCACATAGTTCAAACTTAGTTACCCTGGCAACTTATGCTGGGAAACTAGCCTGGTCTGGACTCTCAGGCTAAGTCAAGTTCAAGCGTAATCAAAGTAATGTTAACATTCACCTCCCATAGTTTGATGCCATTTTAATTTAGTTAACCTCTTAATAATGATTAAAACTTTATAGTCACTTAATAATAAAAAAAAAAAAAAAAAAAAAAAAAAAAAAAAAATATATATATATATATATATATATATATATATATATATATATATATATATATATATATACACCTAAATATACCCTACCTAGCAGTATACTTATAATCTAATGGAATTAGTTGCCAAATATATGCAGTGTAACTTAAATTCAACAAACGGACCATCAAAATAAAGTGCGACCATATATTTAAATTCATACAAGTTATTCCAAACAAAACAAATATAAACTACAACATTTCAACTAAATTTGATATTTTTTCAACTAAATTTTATATAGGTTCTGTTGATTTTTTTTTTTTCCTCGTTACTAAAATTGTATTTAACATTTTTCCCCAACATATTTATTTGGGTGTACTAATCTTTGCACTGTGATCTTCAGTTTAGTTTTTCCAAATTTTGATTTGGTAGTGAATAATTTAATGTATATGCACAAATATATTATTGTAAAGCACTCTGTAGAAAATATTAACTTAAAAGAAAGATCTGTGAGGGGTATATATATATATATTAGTGCTGGGCCGTTAACGGCGTTAACGTGCTGCGTTAACGCGAGACTCTTATCGCGCGATAAAAAAAATATCGCCGTTAATCTATTCTCAAAGTTGGGTTGGGAGCTGGGTCTATTCTACGCAAGCTATGATGGCTTTCACCTTGATATATTACCGCGGATGTATACCTGACCGGTGAGCCGTCTGCTCTATTGAATCAAATCAGCAGGATGCCTGACTCTAACTGCAGTTTCACTTTTCATTTATTCCTTCGTGACAAACTGGGGTAATATAGACGAAAATACGGAGTAAGGACAGGTGAGAGAGTTATGGAGTTTAATAACGCATGCCAAATGGTAAGAAAAAAAAACTTCCGCATTTCGCCATGTGTGTGTGTGTGTGTGTGTGTTTGTGTATGTGTGTGTGCAGTCCTTTCTGACAGCCGCGTGTGGACCTTGTCGGAAAATATGGCGAAAGGTCCTAAAGACCGCCGTGTTTACTTCAATAATGCCACTAAAATCTGCATACTCCACATCTTAATTCCATTTCTGTTTAGTTCAGTGCTGACTTTAGTCTGGTTAAGCTCATCAGAATTCGCTGTTTGGAGCTTATGTAGGCCTACAGTTCAACATTCATGTTTAACTGAATAAACAGTTAGTAAACACATCTTATTGAACATCATTTATTTTCATCACCAATTATCATAGTAGAATAGTTTCTCAAGCAGTTTGTGATGCATTTTGGAAACATTTTGGAGATGAGACACTGGTCTAATGCGACACCCGGCTTGAGAAACCCGTTCTCAAAGACTTATTATTTGGGTAACACACATATTCTGAATGCCTTCGGCAGAATTCAAATGAGCCATTTTAATCTAGATTAATCTAGATTAATTTTGAAATTAATCTAGATTAATCTAGATTAAAAAAATTAATCTATGCCCACCTATAATATATATATAGAGTAATGTACCGCCAACTTATTCAGCATATGATTTACGTAGCGGACGCTTTCCAACTGCAACCCATCACTGGGAAACACATACACAATAGACAATTTAGCTTAAAACTGGAAAACTGGAGCACCCGGAGGAAACCCACGCCAACACGGGGAGACGAAAGCACTGACTGATTTAAGGAAACAGACTACATTTCTTAAATAATGACTTTAAAGCTGCAAACCCTGAGTGGAATAATCGGGAGATGATCCGGGCCGAGCAATACGCTCACTTTAATGTAAAGATATTTTCCCACGGGGCGCGGGAAACACAAGCGTCAAAGGGAAAGCAGCTATTTGCAGCAGTTTCGGGAGCAAATTAAACATTAAACAACATGTTACATTGAGGCTGCAATGCAATAAAGCTTTTCCTTGCAAGCAACAACTGTCAGTAAGTGCAAATTTTCTCTCTCTCTCGCACGCACTCGGTCAAGTACAATTTCTATCTATTATGACAAATATTTAATGTTAATAGGCCTAAATAATGGCCTATATTTTAAAATATATTGCTACATATGTGGCCTATTCAGACGATCTGCAATTTCTTGTCAGCCTTCTCTCTTGCTTTCTTGCAAGCCGTATTATTTGATTGTTATGTTTAAATTATTATATGTTTGAACTCTAAAACTAATGCGGCTCACTCGCTGTGAACAGCTACGCCATGGTAGCACACAACATAATCGATGTATCTATGATCGACCTTTAAGGTTTCACGACAGAAACGTGCACAAGCAATTATCTAGACGATTTAAACTGAACTCAGATTAGCTAGATCAAATGATCTTTAACTTGCTGTTATGGAACCAATTTAAGCGTGGACGTTTAGTTTGGCTCACTGAAGTCAGGCTTTTGACTTTAATCCCCGCTTTTCTAAACCACTTTTATGAAATAGCCCCCAGGATCTTATAAGCCCAGGGCTCACTCCCGGGACTGCATGCCAAACATACTTCATTATCAATCATCAGCTAAGTGTGAACTCTTGAATACATATCAAGTTACTGAAAATGAAACCCTTTAAAAAACCTGAAGATTTGTTACTGTTTTGTAGTTTAGATCAGGGGTAACAGCTCAGTAACAGGTTGTGAGAGTTGCTACCAGGCTGCAAGAACACAAAAATAACTCTATATGAGTTTCAAGTTTATTATGAAACATATTTGTGCACATGGCACACTTCAATCAAATGGTCGGCTCTGAAAAGAAAATTAGAAAGATTAGGGAGGAGAGAAAGTTTGGGGAGATGCAGGGAACACTGTCCTACACCCTTAGATTGTGTTTTTGATCATTCACGTTGTTTGATGGTCACTCGCGTGAACAAACACAGATTTGCCTCCAATTTTGGGCTTTTGTCTGCAGTTTCACAAAACCTGTTGACAAGTGAAAGTCAGGGCTAAACTCATGCAGCATAAACTTGGGATAAAGCAATGAGAGTGATGCAGACTCTCGTTTTCCGTTTTTCCGTTTTCTCAGTCACTGTGTCAGATTGTGAGATTGTTTTGACTAAATAAAGTCTTGATGTGTTGTGGGTAACAAATGAATGACGTTTTCTTTATCATAACAGTAAACAATTCTGTAGCCAATTGGTTACCTTGAAAGATACATTCATACGAGCCATTGGTTACCTTGCAAGATACATTCATACAAGAAATCCTGCACCAACACAAATAAATGAATATATGAGAAACCCAGTGTTGCTTATTGTCATTAAAAACATGAGTGATTTGTTAGCTTGTGTGCTAATCCCAGTACTCAACAAGCTTATGAAGCTATCTATTAGTTTGATTATTATTTATATGCAATATATATTGTAAAGAATTCCCTGTAGATTTTACAGTAAACAGCTGGCAAATTAAATTACAGCACTGCTACTGTTAAAAATACAGTAACTGGCTGGCAACCCTGCTGCCAGCTGTTTGCTGTAAAATCTACAGGGAACTGTATTTGTTATTTACTGTATTTTTTACAACTACTGTATTTTCATTCATTCATTCATTTTCTTGTCGGCTTTGTCCCTTGCGGGGTCGCCACAGCGGAATGAACCGCCAACTTATCCAGCACGATTTTACGCAGCGGATGCCCTTCCAGCCGCAACCCATCTCTGGGAACACTACTGTATTTTTATACAGTAAAATACTGGAATGTCTGTGTAAATTGTAAGAGTTTAAAATGTTAAATTTGTATTGTAAACTATTAACTCCTTTGGCTTTTAACAATTTAACTGTACGTAGTGTTGCTAAAAACAATTCAATCATCTATTACTTATAAAAAAAAAGAAAAAAACTCACGTTAGCTTGAAGGTCAACGTTTATTTAAAACATACATTTAACATTTTTGGTCCAAAGGTCCCAAGTGAGTCTATAGAGGTGTACAACAAATCCGCTCCAGGTACTGCTCGATCACTGGATGCTCCATAAGAGTTCCTGGAAACAAAGAGAAAAACATATTAGATAAAGTACAACACGATAAACAGACTGAGAGATGTCAAATACAGACACAGACAGATGGAGAGATGACAGACACAGACAGATGGAGAGATGACAGATACAGACAGATGGAGAGATGACATATACAGACACAGACAGATGGAGAGATGACAGATACAGACAGATGGAGAGATGACAGATACATACAGATGGAGAGATGACAGACACAGACAGATGGAGAGATTCAATTCAATTCATCTTTATTTGTATAGCGCTTATACAATGTAGATTGTGTCAAAGCAGCTTCACATAGAAGATTATGGTGAATTGAAACGGTGTCAGTTCAGTTTTCAGAGATTAAGTTCAGTTCAGTTTAGCTCAGTTCAGTGTGGGGTAAAATTCACTACTGAGAGTCCAAACACTGAAGAGCAATTCCATCGATGCGCAGCTCTACAGATCCCAAACCATGCAAGCCAGTGGTGACAGCGGCGAGGAAAAAAAAAAAACTTCACCAATTGGCGAAAGTGAAGACTTAAAAAACCTCGAGAGAAACCTGGCTCAGTTGGGCACGACCATTTCTCCTATGGCCAAACGTCTTGTGCAGAGCTGCAGTCTAGGTGCAGGAAGCTGGACCTCAGCGAAGACTTGTCTGTCCTTGGAGCATCACAGAAATGAGTCTCATGCTCTCCACTCTTCCATGACCACTACAGCAGCTGCTCAGGATACGGCCTGGTCCAGGATTATGAAAACCTTGGGATCATCTCGGCGCTGGTCTTGGATCACATCAGTGGCACTGCATAGTCTGAGGGCCTCGGGATGAGTACCCCCAGGTGGAAATACAGAATAAGGAGAATAATTAGCGTAGCTGCTGTTCATAGTGTATATAAACAAGAAGCAAAATCCTGTGTGGGGCATATCATGTGTCATACCGCTATGTAATGAACTGAGTGTATGCTTTGCTAAAAAGATAGGTCTTTAATCTATTTTTGAACTGCGAGAGTGTGTCTGAGCCTCGGACATTATCAGGAAGGCTATTCCAGAGTTTAGGGGCCATAAATGAGAAGGCTCGACATCCTTTACTCGATTTTGCTATTCTAGGTACTACTAGAAGCCCTGAGTTTTGAGATCGTAAAGAGCGGGTTGGGTTGTAGCGAGACAGGAGGTTGGTTAGAAAAACAGGAGCTAGATTATTTAAGGCTTTATAGGTAAGAAGCAATATTTTATATTCAATGCGAAACTTAACAGGCAGCCAGTGTAAGGAGGATAAAATTGGGGTGATATGATCATATTTTCTAGATCTGGTAAGAACTCTGGCAGCTGCATTTTGCACTAGCTGAAGTTTGTTAATAGAGGATGCTGGGCAACCAGCAAACAGAGCATTACAGTAGTCCAGCCTAGAAGTCATGAAAGCATGAACTAGCTTTTCTGCATCTGATATGGATAGCATACTTCGCAATTTAGCGATATTTCTCAGATGAAAGAAAGCAGTTTTTGTGACATGGGATATATGATTTTTGAAAGTTAAATTGCTGTCTAATATGACACCCAGATCTTTTATAGTAGAGCTAACGCTAACTTTGTATCCCTCTAGTTGCAGGTCGAGTTGTGAGAACTGCTGTGTACAGGATTTAGGCCCAATAAGTAATAATTCTGTTTTGTCTGAGTTTAAGAGAAGAAAATTGTTGGTCATCCAGTCTTTAACATCTTTGATACACTCGGTTAGCTTAGACAGTTCAGACATCTCATCAGGTTTGAAATTTAGTTGAAATGTATAATTGAGTATCGTCTGCATAGCAATGAAAGCTGATCCTGTGTTTTCTAATAATGTCTCCCAGGGGAAGCATGTATATTGTAAACAGCAAGGGGCCTAAAACTGATCCCTGAGGGACCCCGTACTTCACTGGCCTGACTTGTGAAAGCTGTCCATTAATATTCACAAACTGGTAACGGTTTGCTAAGTATGACCTAAACCATTCAAGAGCCTGTTTTTGGACACCTGTAGAATTTAGGCGGTCTATGAGAATATTGTGGTCAATGGTGTCAAATGCGGCGCTAAGATCAAGTAGAACTAATAGTGAGATGCACCCTTGGTCAGCAGCTAAGAGTAAATCGTTGGTTATTTTTATTAATGCAGTTTTCTGTACTGTGATGAGGCCTGAAACCTGACTGAAACACTTCAAAAATGTTGTTTGTCTGCAGAAAGGAGCATAATTGGGTAGAAACAACTTTTTCTAGTATTTTAGACATAAACGGAAGATTTGAAATAGGCCTATAGTTAGCTAAGTTGCTCGGGTCCAGTTGTGGTTTCTTAATAATAGGTTTAATAACAGCTAGCTTGTAAGGATTTGGAACATGGCCTAAAGCTAAAGAAGAGTTGATAACATTAAGGAGAGGTTCTCCTATAACAGGTAGCAATTCTTTCAGTAATTTTGTTGGAATTGGATCTAACATACATGTAGCTGATTTAGAGCTATTTATAACTTTATCTAGCTCTTCCTGTTCTATGGTTTTGAAGCATTGTAGGTTATTTTGATTCAGTTGAATGTTTACTGGATCTGGAGTATAAGGTGGTGCAGAAAGTTTAACATCTTCTATTTTCTGTCTAAAGCCTTCTATTTTACCACTGAAAAAATTCATGAAGTCATTACTACTAATTTGCGGTGGGACATTTTGTTCCAAAGATGATCGATTATTTGTTAATTTAGCAATGGTATTAAATAAAAATCTCGGTTGTTATCATTATTTTAAATCAGTTTGCGGAGGTGCTCGACCCTGGCAGATTTAAGAGCCCTCCTATAGCTGGACATACTGTCTTTATACGCAATTCTAAAAACCTCTAAATTAGTTTTTTTCCATTTACGTTCCAGAGCACGGGTTTCTGTTTTGAGAGCGCGAGTATGATTATTGTACCATGGTGCAGTTTATTCTCTCTAGCCTTTTTTAATTTGATGGGTGCCACTGTATTAAGTGTGCTAGTAAAGATGGCATCCATACTGCTGGTTACTACGTCAAGGTCATTTGTGTTTGCGGGTGTATTTCGAAATAAGGAGAGATCAGGTAAGTTATTTATGAATTCATCCTTGGTGGACAGAACAATAGTCCTACCAGGGCGGTATATTGGTGCAGATCTGCTAATTTCAGGTAAACGCAGCTTATATAGCAAGAGGTAGTGGTCCGTAACATCATCACTTTGTGGTATAATGTCTACATCAAAGACCTCAATTCCATAAGACAATATTAGATCTAATGTATGCTTTAAGCAATGGGTTGGACCAACAGCGTTTTGTTTTATCCCAAGTGAGTGTAATAGATCCATAAAGGCGAGCCCTAGTGTATCATTGGAGTCATCTACGTGGATGTTAAAGTCTCCTACAATTAGTATTTTATCAGTTTTAACTAGTAAGTCAGAAATGAAATCAGGTTCAATAGGACAAGGAAATGCATACGTGAAGGGCTATTTATTCCAAGTAACTTGTTTGTGCTAGAGTAGGAGCTTTGTTTTCTTTAGAGAGAGGGATATTCACCGGGGTTCGGGTGCACTCGGAAGAGATGGGTTTTAGCTGTCGTTTGAAGGATACCAGTGTATCCGTAATCCGAGTGGGAATGGGAAGATGATTCCACCAGCGTGGAACATTGAATAAAAACATAGTGGTGAGTGACTTACAGCCTCTCTGCGACGGCACCACAAGACGGTGCTCACAGCCTGACCAGAGGCTCCTTTGGTTGTCACGATGGCTTTACAAGCGGAAGGTCTCCTGTTAGAAACTGGGTGGAAACATGCAGATTTGCTTTCATGCACATTCTGAAGTGGCTCTCTGCTCACTGGATGGTTCACGCTACAAAGTCATTGCTCCGAGCTAGGCAAACGGCGTGTATGCTAAAACCTGCAGGGAGCTTGTCGCACTGAAGAAGCTTTGTCCGCTTAATTGACAAACGCGTACACCTTGTGCTATCCTTGCAGGCCCAACTACCCTGCTGAAAGCACAGGTGGGGTTTCTGTAGTGTAGTGGTCTTCACGTTCGCCTACCACGCGAAAGGTCCTCGGTTCGAAACCGAGCAGAAACAGCCTTCTTCTTTTGGCGAGAAAATGATAGCAGCAACTGCTGCCAGCCGAATGATTGTCAACAGACACCCAAGCAAAAAGGTTACCTGCGTCCTGTAATCTCGTAGGTTTCCGTAGTGTAGTGGTTATCACGTTCGCCTCACACGCGAAAGGTCCCCAGATCGAAGCTGGTTGGAAACAACCTCTGGCTTTTATGCCAGTTGTCAAATCAGGCTTCTGTTGATCACTGACGTTCACTGAAAACATCCTTTCTGCAAAGCGGTGTGAGGCTAGAAATTTGAATTCAAGTCAGTGTTTACTTGCCCTGGTGGTGTCACAAACTTGCATAGAATCTGATTTCTTTTAGCTTTGTGTTGTGCACGAGCAGGTGGCCAGTGCATTTGCTGGCCCTCCACGGTGCAGACCGTACAAGACAGCTCTATAAAAAATACTATAAAAACTTGAAGCGATGCTCTATCGGTTTCCGTAGTGTAGTGGTTATCACGTTCGCTTTACACGCAAAAGGTCCCCTGTTCGAAACTGGGCGGAAGCACACATTTAGCGGACACTTTATGTCCAAAGCGCACTACGATGGAGCAGGTATTCAGCGGTTCAATAGGACAAGGAAATGCATACGTGAAGGGCTATTTATTCCAAGTAACTTGTTTGTGCTAGAGTTGGAGCTTTGTTTTCTTTAGAGAGAGGGATATTCACCGGGGTTCAGGTGTACTCGGAAGAGATGGGTTTTAGCTGTCGTTTGAAGGATACCAGTGTATCCGTTGTAGTAACTCAGCCACGTTTTTAAGCGGAGTTAAAATTCTGCAGTCAAATGAGACTCTTGCTCCCCCTCGTCTCCCTCTTAATTAAGTATTGCCCGAAGCTTAATTCCAATACACACTCGTCTTCCCCTCTCACAACAAAGACGTGTTGTAAACCCAGCTACAACTTAATGTCCCTCTCCTGGCCATTTCGGGCCATCTGCCTCTCACATGACTATTAAGAACTGAATTCCAAAACCAACAGAAGAAAGGTTTGTCTGTCTCCATAATCGCCGGCCTCCCCCCCCCCTCCAGAGAGACTGGAGCAGAAGAACCCAGCATTATCCTCTGAACAAAGAGAAATGTGATTTTCGGACAATTCACGTTTAAAAGTGTGTGTTGGCTTTAGTGTTTTATTACTAACAGTTTTGTATGTTTTACTATGTATGTAAGCAAGGGTTTTTCACTATAATATGGCATGTAAATGAAATAATGCAGCGTGTGGCACGCTCGTAATTAACTGTATTTGATAAAGTTCCTTAGTGTTTGATGTCTAACTGTAGATTTTATAACTCAGGAAACATTGGTGCAAACGATAAAACTGTATCTGCAAATAGTAGTCAATTACAAAGTTTCATTTAATTTTTGATAACAGTAAAATAAAGTTTTACTGCCAGCGCGTGACAACGCGACCCCTCCCTGGGCGTGAATGACCAGGAAAAAGAGAGGCTTGGCCTCGCTCAGTAGCCACGGCTATTGGTCAATCATGGAGTAGGCTGGCTTAAGTCCTGCCCACTATAAAACCCTAAACTTGCAAAGTTTATTGCTTTCGTTTGGTTTCACAAAGGGGTTTCCATGCACAAACTCTGCGTTGCACGCTTCCCACCTTTACAACGCGCCGCCGGACATCGCTCTCGGAAGAGTCACCCCGTAAGACCTGCGTCTGCCTGCCTTAACATCACCACGGCAACGAGACCCGTTCACAGGAGCCCACGCTGCTTCTGTGTACGTTCGCAACTCGCATGAACTCAGTCTGACCCTGTCCTGCTCATACAACTGCTTTCCCCGTGAACACGCGGACCTCCATCTCATCCAGCACTACGGTCAGTCATTCAACCTCTCTGAACTCTGATCTCCGAAGTCATTCAAGGATCAAGCCACTGGAGGAATTCCCTTTCGCCGAACTTCCCGCTTGCTGAAGTCAAACTTTCCGTCACCGGGATCACGAGTCCCACGTGCCAGAAGACGAAGGAAGAGCCCTCTTCAACAAAGACATCCCCACTACGTCAACGCACAGCAACCAATCGGCTGCGCCGGAGTTCCCCTCAACCAGCTGACGAGCGGAACTGATCGTCTAAAACGCAAGTAAACACAAACCAAACTTTCGTTCCTGGCTGAAGCTGGTGTTAATTAAGTTTAACAGTAAATCCTAGTCAGATTCTCTGCTTGGTGGTTCTCTAAGGTTGCAATGCTAAGAACTTATCACGTGCGAGACGTTTGGGACTCTTAGTTGGTCATTCTCAGTAACTCAACCCATTCCAGAACTGTGTGTGTGTGCATCTTTGTGTTTGTTTGTTTTACATTAGAGTAGTTTACTGTGTGTGTAGCTTAATAAACTTGTGTTTCATTTTAAGATCCTTGTCGGAGTTTTTGTGTTTTTATGTTATTGCCTCAGCTACATGGTCTTGCTACCTTGCTTGTGAAACTGCTTATATTGTTATTTTGGCCAAGTAATAATATAACATAGATTTACTAAAATTAAAGTTACGTTGCTTGCTTCTATTAGGGTGGACCAATAGATGACGTAAGCGTGGTAACCTAATTTTGACTGTGAACCAGTCGTTTGGATCTCTTGATTCAATCCCCGAGAATTAATATAAATTAATTCGAACTTATGAGCTAATTCTTAAAGTACCGGACATATTAGATGGTCCAGGCATTACACCGTAATCCGAGTGGGAATGGGAAGATGATTCCACCAGCGTGGAACATTGAATAAAAACATAGTGGTGAGTGACTTACAGCCTCTCTGCGACGGCACCACAAGACGGTGCTCACAGCCTGACCGGAGGCTCCTTTGGTTGTCACGATGGCTTTACAAGCGGAAGGTCTCCTGTTAGAAACTGGGTGGAAACATGCAGATTTGCTTTCATGCACATTCTGAAGTGGCTCTCTGCTCACTGGATGGTTCACGCTACAAAGTCATTGCTCCGAGCTAGGCAAAAGGCGTGTATGCTAAAACCTGCAGGGAGCTTGTCGCACTGAGGAAGCTTTGTCCGCTTAATTGACAAACGCGTACACCTTGTGCTATCCTTGCAGGCCCAACTTCCCTGCTGAAAGCACGGGTGGGGTTTCTGTAGTGTAGTGGTCATCACGTTTGCCTAACACGCGAAGGGTCCTCGGTTCGAAACCGAGCAGAAACAGCCTTCTTCTTTTGGCGAGAAAACGATAGCAGCAACTGCTGCCAGCTGAATGATTGTCAACAGACACCCAAGCAATAAGGTTACCTGCGTCCTGTAATCTCGTAGGTTTCCGTAGTGTAGTGGTTGTTACGTTCGCCTCACACGCGTAAGGTCCCCAGATCGAAGCTGGGCGGAAACAACCTCCGGCTTTTATGCCAGTTGTCAAATCAGGCTATTGTTGATCACTGACGTTCACTGAAAACATCCTTTCTGCAAAGCGGTGTGAGGCTAGAAATTTGAATTCAACTCAGTGTTTACTTGCCCTGGTGGTGTCACAAACTTGCATAGAATCTGATTTCTTTTAGCTTTGTGTTGTGCACGAGCAGGTGGCCAGTGCGTTTGCTGGCCCTCCACGGTGCAGACCGTACAAGACAGCTCTATAAAAAATACTATAAAAACTTGAAGCAATGCTCTCATATCGGTTTCCGTAGTGTAGTGGTTATCACGTTCGCTTTACACGCGAAAGGTCCCCTGTTCGAAACTGGGCGGAATCACACATTTAGCGGACACTTTATGTCCAAAGCGCACTACGATGGAGCAGGTATTCAGCGGTTCAATAGGACAAGGAAATGCATACGTGAAGGGCTATTTATTCCAAGTAACTTGTTTGTGCTAGAGTAGGAGCTTTGTCTTCTTTAGAGAGAGGGATATTCACCGGGGTTCGGGTGTACTCGGAAGAGATGGGTTTTAGCTGTCATTTGAAGGATACCAGTGTATCCGTAATCCGAGTGGGAATGGGAAGATGATTCCACCAGCGTGGAACATTGAATAAAAACATAGTGGTGAGTGACTTACAGCCTCTCTGCGACGGCACCACAAGACGGTGCTCACAGCCTGACCGGAGGCTCCTTTGGTTGTCACGATGGCTTTACAAGCGGAAGGTCTCCTGTTAGAAACTGGGTGGAAACATGCAGATTTGCTTTCATGCACCTTCTGAAGTGGCTCTCTGCTTACTGGATGGTTCACGCTACAAAGTCATTGCTCCGAGCTAGGCAAACGGCGTGTATGCTAAAACCTGCAGGGAGCTTGTCACACTGAGGAGGCTTTGTCCGGTTGATTGACAAACGCGTACACCTTGTGTTATCCTTGCAGGCCAAACTTCCCTGCTGAAAGCACGGGTGGGGTTTCTGTAGTGTAGTGGTCATCACGTTCGCCTAACAAGCAGTGGCCAGTCGCACGTAGGTGTAGAGGGCTGTCTAGCCAATAGGAACGAAGGTAGGCGGGACAAGTAAAATACACAAAATTATGGGTTCGAATCCCGTCTCGGCCACTAATAATATAAAACGAATTTGTATTTGCTTTTAATCTAGACACATTTTAAGTACAAATAACATAAAATAAATGATCATTTTGCATAAAGATATAATAAATCTTGCAACCATTGTGCTTGTGTCATTATTCTTAAAAATGAATGAATGATAACAAGAATTTATTTATTCATTCATTTACTGTGTAGGATTTACGAAACGTGATCTAAATATGTATTTGGAATATAACATATAGGGTATATTTGATTCTGTTTGATACTGTTTATATCTTTAACAATATGCTGTTAAAAACACTATATAAATAAAAAAGTGATTGCTTGATTGATCTTTAATATAGAAAATGTGAATGTGAAAAACTGAAAGGAACATTCTGAACATTTTTTATACTTTTTTTTTTTTAAAAGATATTCTTTTTATATTTGTATAACTATGTACAGAAAACCCAGAATAAAATTTGGTTGGTGTTTCTGTGTGAAGTTTGCATGTTCTTCCCATGTTCGTGTGGGTTTCCTCCGGATGCTTCAGTTTCCCCCAGTCCAAAAACATATGGTATAGGTGAATTGGGTAAGCTAAATTGTCTGTAGTGTATGTGTGTGTCTGGATGTTTCCCAGAGATGGGTTGCAGCTGGAAGGGCATCCGCTGTGTAAAACATATGATGGATAAGTTGGCGGTTCATTCCACTGTGGTGACCCGAGATTAATAAAGGGACTAAGCTGAAAAGAAAATAAATGAATATATATATATATAGTGCTCAGTTTAAGTGAGTACACCCCTCACAGATCACTCTTTTAAATCAACATTTTCTCTAACAAATAAACTGAAAATCACAGTCCAAAAAATTTGTACAGCCAAATTAAAATATGGCGGAAAAATATTAGATACAATTTTAATAACAGGAAAAAAATCAAGAAACAGAGAAAATATAAATATAAAAATTGAGTTGAAATTGTGTGTGTGTGTTATACTGGTTGTTTTTCATATCACTGATCAGTGTATACAATACATAGAAAATACAACCAGTAGAAACCCAAAATATTCTCATTATATATAGCACAATAACAACATATTATATAATACTGAAAAATGTAATTGTTACAGTACAGAAATAATAAGAATAAAAGTAAATATATAGAATGAAATTAAAATTAATTATTTATGTAATTATATACTAATTAATAATTAAAATAATTATAATTTTTACAAATCAAAATAAAATAATGCAAGTAAATCTTATTAGTTGGTCCTTTGAAGCACACTTTAATCTTGCCAGGGAAGAACACTTTCCCTTTTATCTTGCTTTGCTGTACACAAAAAGCAAAATAATGTAATTAATATTTTTTTATTATATCGATAAATAAATGTATCTAAATTTAATAAATAACCTAATAAAAAACAAATAATTCGTTTAATAAATAAAAAAATCAATATGTAATTCAATTTCAATAAAATTTCAACATTTATTAATATTTTACAATATTAAATTTTGTATTCTATTAATAATCTGTTTTTATAATAAATATAATACTACTAAACTGAACACTCTTTTGCCATCTTTTATTTTTAGTAATTTAGAAGTGTGTGTGTGTGTGTGTGTGTGTATGATATAGGCTATTAATTACATGTACTACATCCTACTGCACTGTTAACATACAATATATATTTTAATTTAGTATTTATTCGATTATAAACATTTTAAGTAAGCAATAAGAAAATAACATTGAAACATTAACCTTTACAAACAAAATAACAGCTGTAGTTTAAAAGTTTTTAAATAAACAATTAATGCAACTATTTTTAAAATAATGATTGCAATAGATAATAATTAAATAATGAATGAATGTATCAATGAAATTATCAATAAATGAATTAATCTAAATGTATCAATAAATAAATGTGTTTAGCAAAATTCCTTGAAAACAAAACATTTATTAATATGCAAATAAATTTCCATTATATTTCAACATTTAATATTAATCAATATCCCATTTCACATGATATTATTGTTTAATAATCTGTTTTCATTATGCAATATTATTTATATATTTTACAATATTTATACTTATATATTTACCTTTTCTGTTTGATCACGTTAGTTAAAACAGTAACACCATATGCAAAGTTTGTGTTAAGATGGTTTAGACAGTAATTATATGTTGTAGAACACAAAACTTTATTTTTTACCTGACAATTCAGTAAACATACCTTTCCTATCATCAACACTGGGCTTTTTAAATTCCCCGCCACGGAAATGATGAAACAGCACCAAAAAATCTACGCGTGGCCAAAAGTATATTGCATCGGTAGTGTTAAGCACTACCATAGAGAATGAATGGGAAAAGTTAAGGAAAGTTAAGCTTAACTATTGGCGGCTGCCGCGTGAAAGGTCCTCGGTTCGAAACCGAGCAGAAACGGCGTTCTTCTTTTGGCGAGAAAACGATAGCAGCAACTGCTCCCAGCCGAATGATTGTCAACAGACACCCAAGCAAAAAGGTTACCTGCGTCCTGTACTTTCGTAGGTTTCCGTAGTGTAGTGGTTATCACGTTCGCCTCACACGCGAAAGGTCCCCAGTTCGAAACTGGGCGAAACAACCTCCAGCTTTTATGCCAGTTGTCAAATCAGGCTTCTGTTGAGCACTGATGTTCACTGAAAACATCCTTTCTGCAAAGCGGTGTGAGGCTAGAAATTTGAATTCAACTCAGTGTTTACTTGCCCTGGTGGTGTCACAAACTTGCATAGAATCTGATTTCTTTTAGCTTTGTGTTGTGCACGAGCAGGTGGCCAATGCGTTTGCTGGTCCTCCACGGTGCAGACCGTACAAGACAGCTCTATAAAAAATACTATAAAAACTTGAAGCAATACTCTCATATCGGTTTCCGTAGTGTAGTGGTTATCACGTTCGCTTTACACGCGAAAGGTCCCCTGTTCGAAACTGGGCGGAAGCACACATTTAGCGGACACTTTATGTCCAAAGCGCACTACGATGGAGCAGGTATTCAGCGGTTCAATAGGTCAAGGAAATGCATACGTGAAGGGCTATTTATTCCAAGTAACTTGTTTGTGCTAGAGTAGGAGCTTTGTTTTCTTTAGAGAGAGGGATATTCACCGGGGTTCGGGTGCACTCGGAAGAGATGGGTTTTAGCTGTCGTTTGAAGGATATCAGTGTATCCGTAATCCGAGTGGGAATGGCAAGATGATTCCACCAGCGTGGAACATTGAATAAAAACATAGTGGTGAGTGACTTACAGCCTCTCTGCGACGGCACCACAAGACGGTGCTCACAGCCTGACCGGAGGCTCCTTTGGTTGTCACGATGGCTTTACAAGCGGAAGGTCTCCTGTTAGAAACTGGGTGGAAACATGCAGATTTGCTTTCATGCACATTCTGAAGTGGCTCTCTGCTCACTGGATGGTTCACGCTACAAAGTCATTGCTCCGAGCTAGGCAAACGGCGTGTATGCTAAAACCTGCAGGGAGCTTGTCACACTGAGGAGGCTTTGTCCGCTTGATTGACAAACGCGTACACCTTGTGTTATCCTTGCAGGCCAAACTTTCCTGCTGAAGGCACGGGTGGGGTTTCTGTAGTGTAGTGGTCATCACGTTCGCCTAACACGCGAAAAGTCCTAGGTTGGAAACCGAGCAGAAACAGCGTTCTTCTTTTGGCGAGTAAACGATAGCAGCAACTGCTCCCAGCCGAATGATTGTCAACAGACACCCAAGCAAAAAGGTTACCTGCGTCCTGTACTCTCGTAGGTTTCCGTAATGTAATGGTTATCATGTTCGCCTCACACGCAAAAGGTCCCCAGTTCGAAACTGGGAGGAAACAACCTCTGGCTTTTATGCCAATTGTCAAATCAGGCTTCTGTTGAGCACTGACGTTCACTGAAAACATCCTTTCTGCAAAGCGGTGTGAGGCTAGAAATTTGAATTTAACTCAGTGTTTACTTGCCCTGGTGGTGTCACAAACTTGCATAGGATCTGATTTCTTTTAGCTTTGTGTTGTGCACGAGCAGGTGGCCAGTGCGTTTGCTGGCCCTCCACGGTGCAGACCGTACACGACAGCTCTATAAAAAATAGTACAAAAACTTGAAGCAACGATTTCATATCGGTTTCCGTAGTGTAGTGGTTGTCCTCTCACAGAAGCGTAGAAAAGGAAAGCTTTCAACCAAGGAGTTCTTTGTGTGGGCTCTGGACGAAGAACAAACTCCCCAGAAAAAACATGCCGAGTATGGATCCCATCTCGTTCCGACATTGAGGTTAGATGAAGCTGTAAGAAATCAATCTACATTAAAAGATCGATTAGGAATTATTAGCTCATATCAATGACTCGGATCTTGAAGATTCGAATCATTGATTCTACTCAATTGAGTCGGATTGAATCAGATCAAAGATTCAAACTTTATCTGAAGTTTGTCCCGCAAACAGACATCACATTTTACTAATCTTGTCTATATTATTTCCGTGGCCAACGATAATAACATAACACAGAATAGGGTTAACTTTTAGCAAGGTAACACGATCTATAGCTTGAGGCAATGACTTAGAAGCACATAAACAAGAACACAGTTCTAACAAAGGAGAACAAAGATTTATTGAGCTACACTATTCGATACATGAGGCTAATCTACGTAATAATCAAAACAACAAACAAACGCGCACAAACACACACACACACACACACAAACAGAGGCAGTTCAGAGGATGCAAAATGAGTTGACAAACAGTCCCGAATCATCTAGTATTTCATACTAGATCTTAGAATCACCTGAGAAACCACAAAAGCAGAGATTTGACTCACCTTTAACTGCTTAAAATCATTTGCACCAGATCAGAAAGAGACAACAGTTGTCGTGTACTTGCGAGTTTGTTGAAGTCTTCTTGACTGGATTTTCCCTCGCCGAGATGGCCTGAGGAAACACGTGGTGCTCAAGTGTGGCTTCTCTGTGACGTCGCTGGGATTCACTCGGGCGTGAGTGGAGCTCGTTGTCCTGGGTGACCGAGGTAACGGACTGCGTAGAGAGTCAGTTTGCGGAAGTTCGTTTGATTTCGGGGGATCCCGAGACTTACGAAGTTTGCATGAAGGGTTCGTGGTGACCCAATCGCGTGGTGGAGATTGGGGGCGGATGCAACAGCAGGCGGACACCGGCTTGATGCAAAAGGCACAGATTTGGGCTGCCGGGAGTTTTTGAAAGGCTTGATCTGACCCATCCCTCATGTAGCTATCGTCCATAAACGGCAAGATGAAGGGCGGGGCCACGCCCCGTATCAGTGTAATCAGGTTTAATAATTAACGACTGCAAGAGACTTCACGTGGTAAAATCTCTGGTAAAATTGTAACTATCTGACATCAAATGTTACAAGACGAATATGGTTCGTATTACAAAATTCTCATTTACAGCAATGTATTGCAAATAAAAAGCAGCTCAGTTTAACACCAAACACGAAGCATTTCAAACACATACAGATCATTTCAACCTGTTATAAGGGTGAAACCACACATTATGAACCTGGTTGGTTGGAATAAACACAGCACATCAGTACCTATAAATGTCATTGAAAATATCAAATTTTGCCTTGGTTATAACCTTTATAAGAATTGTCTTAAGTCTCTCATTCATTTCTTTCTCAGTAAATTCTGTCCATCTGGCTGAAATTAGAATGTCTCGGGGCAAACACATGGCCACCAGATCACATGATCGGTCATCCAAAAGTCTCGGGATGGAGAGGCCTTGAAAGCCCCCCTTGTCTAGTTGGTTAACGATTAACCAAAATTGTGGCCGCATCTCTGTCCATTTGGGCCAGAGTATTGGGGGAAGAGAGTCAAATGAATTGGCGCCCTGTTATGCTGATGGTACAAGCCCCAGAGCAAATGAAGCAATTTGCGCTCAAAATTCCAAGCCTGATTCGAACTGGTCTTAATTCAGTGAGTTCCTTCAAAGCGTTTAAAGGTACAACCTCACCAAAAAAAACGGAGGTCGATAATTTCACGCTGCAGTGGCGGAGTTCTCATCTTCTGTCACCCACTATTCACTGTAATGAGCTCCCCCGGTTCGAATGTCATTGCAAGGGTTGACTGGATGCAGCTCATGACAGGTCGGGCTGACATTTTGTGGAGTAAAAGCCGGGCCATGTGTAAGAATGAACGGCGTGCTTTGTTTGCTGCAAAACATGCTAATAACGTTCTCCTGTGTGGTGCACTGTTCAAGTTACTGCTGATGACCAGTCGAAGACTGACGAGGAAGCAAGGAATATTAATGAAGAAAAAGCTCCCCAAGGCCAGTTTTCAACCCTCCTCCTGCTGTCAGCCAAGATCCTTGGGGTCGGCACTGCAGAAAATGCACCAAGCTACCCAAACATCCTCCAAGGGGTGGTGCCTGGATATGTGGTAAAATAGCCAAAGGGGATGCGTTGGCAGGGACTCAAACCCGTACGAACTGCTTGGAAGGCAGCTAAGCTCACCACTATACCACTGACGCTTGTGGACAAACTCTGACAGAAGTGCCGAAAAAGAAGGCTTTCTACCAAGGCACACTTTGTTTGTGTTTTGGCGTTAAATAGACATGCCCAGACTGCGGAGCCAAGCCATCGCATTTTGCACTGATCTACCCGCAGGTCAGAGGACAACGTCACAACTGTGGCCGCCGGCCATGTAGGATTACAGCAGACAAAGGTGATGTGTGGGCCAGGAATCCAACCCGGGTCGACTGCTTGGAAGGCAGCTATGCTCACCACTATACCACCAACGATTGCACGCACACTCTGACAGAAGTGCTGAAAAAGAGGGCAACACTCCTCTTGCTGTGAGCCAAAGTCTTTAGGGCCAGCGCTGCAGACAATGCTGTTAGGACTGGATTACGTTGCTGATCTGTGTGGGGTGAGAACGGGTGCTTTCTGCATGCAGCTCCTCGTTAGTATAGTGGACAGTATCTCCGCCTGTCACGCGGAACACCGGGGTTGTTTGTCTTTTACTAGTTGGCTGTTGCCTTCAAGCCAACGTAAAAAGCAGCAATCCGCCCACGGGACATCTCCACAGGGGTGGTGCCTAGCCATGTGATAAAAGAGCCAAAAGGAACGAGTTGGCAGAGAGTCAAACTGCTTGGAAAAAGTATGCTTTCAAATAAGGCACTCTCTGTTTGGGTTTGGGGCTAAAACAAAGCTCCAGAGTACGGAGCCCAGCCATGGCGACATGCGCTGATCACAGGACAATTTCCCAAGGTTGGCACCCGGCCATGTGATATATACAGCAGCCAAAGGCAATGCGTTGGCCAGGAATCGAACCTAGGTCAACTGCTTGGAAGGCAGCTATGCTCACCACTATACCACCAACGCCTGTGGACAGTGCTTGGCAGAAGAGCTCAAAAAGAATGCTTTTAACCAAGGCCCTCTTTGTTTGGGTTCGGCACTAAAAAAAACATGTGCAGCATACGGATCCCAACCTTCGCAATAGGCACTGATCTACTCACGAGTCATGGGACATCTTCACAAGGGTGGCGCCTGGCCATGTAATATTTCGGCAGCCAAAAGGAATACATTGGCCAGGAATCTGCTTGGAAGCCAGCTATGCTCACCACTATATTACCAACGCTTGTGGACATCCTCTCACAAAAGCGTAGAAAAGGAACGCTTTCAACCAAGGAGATCTTTGTGTAAAATAAATGAAAATCTTTAAATAAGTGAAAATCTTGAAAAAAATAAAAATCTTGAAAAATTAATAACTGTTGTAAAATAATAAAAATTTAGAAAAATAATGAAAATTTTGAAAAATTATAAAAATTTTGAAAAAAATGAAAATCTTGAAAAACATGCGGAATTGTGAAAAATAATAAAAAATTTGAAAAATAATAAAAATTTAAAAAAAAAATTTTGAAAAATAATATTTTGAAAAATAATAAAATTTTTGAAAAATTATGAAAATCTTGAAAAAATGAGTTTTGAAAAAGAATAAAAATTTTGACAAATAATAAAATTTTTGAAAAATAAGTTTTGAAACAAATGAAAATTTTGAAAAATAATGAAAATCTTGAAAAATATGCAAAATTTAGAAAAAATGAAAATCTTGAAAAAAAATTTTTTTTTGAAAAATATTAAAATTTTTGAAAAATAATAAAAAATAAAAAAATAAAAACGTGAAAAATAAAACTTAAAAAATAATAAGAATTTTGAAAAAAATTTAAATCTTGAAAAAAAATAAAATTTTGAAAATAAAATGAAAATTTTGAAAAATTATGAAAATCTTGAAAAAATGCAAAATTTTGAAAAAAATGAAAATCTTGAAAAAAAAACATTTTGAAAAATGATACAAATTTTGAAAAATGATAAAAATTTTGAAAAAAAATGAAAATTTTGAAAAATAATGAAAATCTTGAAAAACGTGAAATTTTGAAAAATAATAAAAATTGAGAAAAATAATAAAATTTTGAAAAACAATAAAATTTTTGAAAAATAATGAACATTTTGAAAAATAAAATGTTTAAAAAAATATTACAAGTTTTGAAAAAAATGAGTTTTGAAAAATTATTAACTGTTGAAAAATAATAATTTTTTTGAAAAAAATGAAAATTTTGATAAATAATAAAAGTTGTGAAAATAAATAAAAATTTTGAAAAAAATAAACATTTTGAAAAATAATAAAAAATGTTAAAAATAATGACATTTTTGAAAAAAAAAAAATCTTTTGAAAAATAATAAACATTTTGAAAAATAATAAAATGTTTAAAAAATATTAAAATTTTTTAAAAACAATTAAAATCTTGAAAAAAATGCACAATTTTGAAAAATAATAAAATTTTTGAAAAAAGTTTTGAAAAAAATTAGTTTTGAAAAATAATAATTTTGAAAAAAAATGAACATTTTGATAAATGATAAAAATTTTGAAAAATAATGAAAATTTTGAAAAATAATAACATTTTTGAAAAATAATAAAATTTAGAAAAATAATTGAAAAATAATACAATTTTGAAAAATAATGAAAATTTTGAAAAAAAATAAACATTTTGAAAAATAATAAATATTTTGAAAAATAATAAAAATTCAAAAGATAGATTATAAATTTTTTGAAAAATAATAAAAGTTTTGAAAAAAATGAAAATTTTGATAAAAGATTAAAGTTTTGAAAAAATAATAAAAATTTTGAAAAAAATGAAAATTTTCATTAATGATAAAAATGTAAAAAAATAATGAACATTTTTAAAAATAATACAATTTTTAAAAAATAATAAAAGTTTTGAAAAAAAATGAACATTTTGATAAATGATAAAAATTTTTAAAAATACTGAAAATAAAAAAAACAATAAAATTAAAAAAAATAATGAGTTTTGAAAAAATATTAATTTTTAAAAAAAATTAAAATTTTGATAAATGATAAAATTTTTTAAAAATAATGAAAATTTTTAAAAATATTAAAAGTTTTGAAAAATAATAAAAGTTTTGAAATAAATGAAAGTTTTGAAAAATTATAAAATTTTAAAAAAATAATAAGTTTTGAAAAAAATTGTTTTGAAAAATAATAAAAAATTTGAAAAATAATAAAATTTTTAAAAATAATGAAATTTTAGAAAATAATGAAATTTTTGAAAAATACTAAAATTTAGTAGCCGGTATAAAAACATCAAAACCCACCAAACAGCTTTTCATATACTTGATGGCATTGATGCAGAATGATACAACACTACAGGAGATTCAAGCACTGGTTAGGGACATTTTCACTGTTTTTACAGAGGAAAAAACAGCATGCTGCCAGGATAGTCTAAAAAATCAGCAAAATGCAATCCAAAACCAGGCCACTGTTGTAGATTGGGAAGCCTCAGAAGAGGAAGAGAAGGGTTTCTATGCAGAGACATCACAAAAGACCATCAGAAATGAATCCCCCTTTGTTTAGTGTTTGAATCTATCCTCTCAGATAATAGAAAACATTCGAAATAAAACCTTTGTAGCTCCCTCGAATCCCTACCACTGCCCACTTTTGATTAATGTGCTTAGGTCATACATAGGAACATTTCCCCTTTGGACAAGCATCATGCTAAAACACCTTGGCCAGACTCGTGACACCAACGCAACAGCCGAAAATTGGTTCAGGACAACAAAAACAATAGTCTTGAAAAATAGACTACACAGGCGGCCAGGAGATTTCATACAGGTAATGCACGAATTCATCTCTGGTCGCCTGCATGGTATTCGGATAACTGCAATCCGAAAAAATACTACTGAGGACAAAGAAATTGAAGAAATTGACCAAACACTGAGTCAGGAGGAGAAATGGAGAAGAAAGACACACACACACACACACACACACACACACACACACACACACACACACAAAACATCCAAATACTACAACCCCCTAAAGACAAAAGAAGTCAAGGAAGAATCTTTCGCATCTCCTCCATGGTCTGGTCATGGACAGCTGGAAGGTCGCTCTTTGACGCTAACCAACACATGTACCATTGACAACCTGTTGTACATCATGCACCTAACATTCAGGGACAGGCCACTCATTCTTTACGAAGTTGAGGAAATAAAAACAAAAGACAAGTGGATAGATAAATTGAGGTTCATCAAAAGTTCTTGGCAGGACAGTAGTCTCAGGGAAAGGTCTTATGGCAAAAGGGAATGGAGAGATTTGAAGGAAAGGATCGATGGGATGCTTTTGGAACAGAAGATGACTTTGTTGTTTGTCGCCTTGATTACATTCATGCTACAGAAAGAATGTTTGTATGTGATGCACCCAAATGCCCGTCTCCTCAAATCCCAAAGTCTTCCTGGAATGTTGGTGTTGTGTAAGTCATTAAAAGCATTTTTAAACCAACAATTTTAGTTTTGTCATAATACCAATGGAAATGTAAGTTCAATTATTAATAATTAATTTCTATTGTCTTTAAGATGCCATAACTTCTCTGAACTGCAATTATCCATTGACAACTGGGAGGTTTACAGGACGACATTCAAGTGTCAAGAAAAGCACAATTATGCAAAACTTTTAAAAAGTCATCCTTCATTGGAATAACAAATTGCCTGCAAGAAAATGTCAAAATATATTTGACACATACAAACACTTATAAAGCATTGCCAGTCTGCCCCTGCATAGAGTACTTGTAAACCATGATAAATTTTGTTTTGTTTTTTTGTTTTCTATTTGTGTTTTTTTTTATATATATATATTTTATTAATATGTTATTTAGGGCAGAGAGTAAATCCTGATAACCCTCTTCACATGATTTATTTTCAGTAATAGATTCCCTATTTGTTTGCCTTATTTCACTTTCAACATTCAATAGATCTTGTTTTGGAATAAATGTGATACATGCTTTACTTTTTATTGGATTTTGTAACCAATAAAAGGCTTTAGTCAATATTCTCGCTACAAGAGTTAGATGATCTGACAGTCCTGTAATTAGATTGTATATTTTATTTATTCTCTCTGGTTTCTTTGTGAAAATTAAATCTAATAAAGTCGATGATTTTGTTATCCGTGTTGGCTTTTCTACCAGTTGTGTCATTTGAAAAGATTCAGTTATTTGCTTTAGTTGTTTTCTTCGTGTTCTATCTAACCAATTTAGATTATAATCACCCATGAGTATTACCTCTTTTCCATCACACTGTTTAAGAATTTTACAAAGAGAATCAAAGAAATTATTTGCAGCATTTGGAGGTCGATGAAGCACCAAAACAACAAAAGACATTTCAGGGGACAGATTAATAGTAATCCCCACATATTCAAGAAGGTCACCAGTGTCTATTTTTTTTTTGCTTTGAAGACTATCTTTGACATATATTAATTATTTACTTCTATCATGTGCTTTAAACCGTTTTATTAAATTAAAAAAGTTTTTTCAAAATTGTCTAAATGTTTAAAGGTTTTGATCAACTTTAAATACTGAATATCTGTGTGCCTGTGTATGTGAGAGATAGAGCAGATATGTTGTGTAAAGTGGAAAACGAGGGCGAAATGTATCAATAAGTCATGACTGCAACAGTAAATGGCAAAAAAAGCAAAACAAAAGACTTTTATTTTGGCGTGGCGTATGACGTCATAAGCCTGCGCCGCTCCCTCGATGTGATTCAACTGGAGAAAGGTTCATTTTTAAGCTTTCACATGAATATAAACCGATTGATTAGTATGTCAACCGCTAATAAAACTCATATGAAGAAGAAGAAAACGGATTGATTAAAGTTTCAGGTTTTTCACCCGATGCTAAATGATGTACCTGCTGTTGACCATTATTATTTTATTATTTTAACCCTTTATACACCGTAGTACTATTTTACTCACAGTAATGAGGGCTATTGTTTGAATAAAGTAACAGAAATGTGTGTAATAAGTGTTATAATTAAGTTTTCATTTATTAAATAGCATAATGTCATTCCATTCTAAGTGTACATCACAATATATAAGAAATGGAGTAACGTTACTAGTTTTAATCAGCTCATTTGTTTCTTGCTCAGACTTACTCTTTTACCTGATTTATTCTTGTTAATTAATCTCATATAAAGAAACTGTTGAAGTAAGTGTTGAAGATAAGTTATTTTGTTTCTGTTCATTGTTTTATTTATTTTAAACAGGACATTTTTATTGTTTTGTTCATTTTAAACAGGATAAAGTGTCCAAACACAGAGAAAAACTCCTGCTGAAGCGACTGATCTCCACACTGTTATAAAGATGGCGTTTATTAAAGAGGAGAGTGAAGATGTGAAGATTGAAGAAACATTCAGAGTCAAACAGGAAGATCTGCAGGAACAAACAGGTTAATTTTCATTCTCAAAGACCAACTCAGTCATTTGATCCTCATTCAGATATATTTTAATAATAAGAATACTAAATTAAATCCATCTTGCAGCCCTGAGTGTGCTGCCTAGTTCTCCTAAATGCACATAAGCACTCATTGCAAGACAGTTCTCACAGATAGTATCCGAGTTAGAATTACATCATTATTATAATAACTAGTTACCAGGACTATTGTGTTTAAACAGGGTTTTTGTGAGTCTTAAAATGTCTTAAATTCCAAAATCTAAATTTTCGGCTTTAAAAAGTCTTACATTTACTGAAATATTGTGTTGTAGGTCTTAAATCTTTTTTTAAACAAGTCTTCATTTTCTTTTGTTCATGTTCTGCTACCCAATCTGGCCAAAACCCATACAATCACCAACAATCATCTCAATAACACTTCAAACGTTTCATTCAAAAAGGTCATTTTAACTCTCTTTATCATAATGGTTTGATTATTTTCCTTACAATAACATTTGTTTAAACGTGCTCCATGTATTTACTGCTGAGGACATCGACCTGGATAGATTGTTGTGCAGAAATTTAGTTTATTATAGTTTTTAAATTTTTTTAAAATTTTTTTAAAACATTTGTTTTTAATTATATTAAAGGGCACCTATGGTTACCCCTTTTTCCAGATTTAATATGTCTTTTGTGTCTCCAGAATGTGTCTGTAAAGTTTCAGCTCAAAACACCCATCAGATTTTTATTATATCTTACAGAAGTTTCTATTTTATAGCTCTAACCATCAGGTAGCAGTTTTTGTGAACTGTGCCTTTAAGGCTAGTCCTTCACGCCCACCCTTTCCACGTGCCTGTCAGTGTGCCTTAATGTCCTCCCTCAGCTGTGTCAGACAACAAGACAGTCAGACAAGAAGGAAGCAGAGCTCATGTAACTTTTGTGAGAAATACTACAGAAAGAACTTTACCAATGAGTATTTGATGCATTTGTTGTGGAGTTGCAGCGATGAGTGACACACGATGTCGTTACAAAGTTCACGCACACACAAATACACACACACACACATAACGGACACGCACACACACAGACAGCGCGCGCGTTTAGCTTTGCACTGTTTTTGCACGCAAATGTGACAGGATACAGGTTAATATCCACTGCTGTATGGATATCTGTTATGGTAATGTACAAAATAAACCTGATTTAACGTCCACATACCAGGATTGAAGCGTCTTCTTTTATAATTGTTCTGACACGCGGCTGTGTTGATGAAGTAACGCTGAAGTAAATCGCTGTAATTCATTACAAACATGCACTGTTTTAAAACATATTAAACTTGTCAATCTCACTCTTGATCACATTTGATGATGATTGATGATCCTAGCAAACTGAACGGACCTTTCATTCCTGGTTGCTTTGCGCACGTCCTGTCTTGTTGATTTGATTATACACATTACTACGGAGACATGTTAATACAGTGTTTCCTCTAGGATTTTTTCCAGCAGTGGCGGCAGGACTTTTTACACAGATCTGCCAACTATTTCAAAGACAAATATTACACGCAGTATTACAAGTCGAGATAGCATTCATGTAATACGAGCATGCAAATCTCTTTGCTTGCGCGCCGATTTCCTCTGTTCGAGCACAGAACTTCTTGCACGCACTCAAATTTACACGTTCAAGTGCAGATCTTCTTGTGCGCTCTCCAGTAAGCGCTGCTGAAGCGCGATTTAGTGCATATTTGTGCGTTTTCCGACATTAACGCGTCCTGAAGTAAAGTGAAACGGCATTAAACTCCAGCAAGATAAAGTCATTGTATGCAAAGCCAATGACCTTTATCAATAAAGTATACTTATGGAAACTGTGTTCATCTTAACTGAAAGCTACGGGGTGTTTGCTAGACTCACGCACCTGTCAGTCAGTCTGTCAGAGAGTCAGTCAGCATGTCACCTTGAACAAATAGCGCACAGCACTACTACGGTTACAGAAAAGTTACCTCTAATATGTTTTGGTGCGATTATAATCTGCTATAAAAAACACGACTAAATTTTTTAAATAAGAAGCCTTATTGTAGCCGTGGTGGGATGAATTTTGGCGTGGCGGCCCGCCACGGATGAATGAATGTAACAGAAACCTTGTAATATGCAGCTGTCAATCAATTCGGAGAGGGAGTAATATCTCTCAGTGGCAGGGGCACTGCCTCTAAACCTGCCACTGCAGAGCGCGCCTGCCATGGCACCCGCCACTGTTTTATGCGCCTGCCACAAATACCTGCTACTGTTTTGTAAGCCCGCCACGGTTTTATGCGCCTGCCACAAAGACCTGCCACTGTTTTGTGAGCCTGCCAAGGCACCCGCCACGGTTATGCGCGACTGTGTCACGATCGGGTGTGGGGGAAAAAGGAGCGAGGACCCAAATGCAGAATGAGATTTATTTACAATAAAAATAAAACAAAAAGGCAAAACAAACAACCCCGTGGGGGGAAAACATTAATCAAACAAAATAACAAATAAACAAACAAACCAAACTGGGCAGGCTGGCAGGGATCAGGAGGGGATAACATTGAGAGCAGAACAGACACAGAGAATAATCAAGACGAACTGGCACAGGACAGCAGACATGAGGAGATTATAAGCGGTAGTAAATCAATATACAAACAGGTGAACCAAATGAACTAATAAGGAGTTAACAAGAAGGGTGGGGCTAGACAATAGACTGACGAGCACATGACATAACACACAAGCACGCGGCGCATGTAAACATACGCCACGTGCCAAACACAACACCAACAGAAGACTGACGCGAGACACGAGCACACAATGAATGAAAACCCTCACCGTGTGCTCACACAGACGCAGCGTGCGTGCTTCATCCCAGCGCCGACCGAAACCGAACCCAACTAGACAGAGACGCTGGGACTGAAACACCACGCTGCAAACAGACAAACAGAAACACCCGGACGAGAGCGCACAACCGTAAACACACCCAAACTCCGCGCGCCTGCGTAAAGCGGGAACGCGCAGGGTCCAAGCGCGCCCACGATCGGCGCTCATACAGAGACACGCACAATGACAAAACATGACAGGAGTAGTGTCAGGACTCCGCCACCAAAACAAGAATTAACAAGAACAGAGTGGCAGAATCATGACACTACCCCCCCCCCCCCCCCAAAAGGGACACCACCTGGCGTCCCTCAAGGGAACATCCAACAAGACAGACAAGAAACACGACAAGACAACAAAACAGGCAACATCAACAAACCTCAGACAGGGAAGTGAACAGGCAAGACCACAAGAAGGGAGGGAGGAAGGGGAGCTAAGCCAAACCCAGCAAAGCAAACAAGAGAGGGATGGGAGGGATGGGAGGGCAAAAACAGGGAGGAACAGTCCAGGGTGAGTTCAGTGGGTCCGGAGCCAGAGAGTCCATCCAGAACGGTAGCAGGGCACACCAGGGAGGGGCGGGAGGGAAAATCCAGGGAGGATCTGTCAGGAAAGACAAGGCAGGAGGTCTGAGGGAAGTCGGCAGGGCTGGTGGCCTGCGGGGAGCCGGCAGGGCTGGAGGCCTGTGGGGAGCCGGCTGGACTGGAGCCGACTGGATAGGAGGCCTGAGGGGAGCCGGCAGGGCTGGAGGCCTGTGGGGAGCCGGCTGGACTGGAGCCGACTGGATAGGAGGCCTGAGGGGAGCCGGCAGGGCTGGAGGCCTGTGGGGAGCCGGCAGGGCTGGAGGCCTGTGGGGAGCCGGCAGGGCTGGAGGCCTGTGGGGAGCCGTCTGGACTGGAGCCGGCTGGACAGGAGGCCTGTGGGGAGCCGGCAGGGCTGGAGGCCTGTGGGGAGCCGGCAGGGCTGGAGGCCTGTGGGGAGCCGGCAGGGCTAGGCGTCTGGGTGGGGCCGGCAGGGCAAGGAGCCGGGCTGGGGCCGGCAGGGCAAGGAGCCTGGCTGGGGCCGGCAGGGCAAGGAGCCTGGGTGGTGCCGGCAGGGCTAAGAGCCGGGCTGGCGGGCGCACTGGGGCTGGAGCCGACACTGGCGGGCGCACTGGGGCTGGAGCCGACACTGGCGGGCGCACTGGGGCTGGAGCCGACACTGGCGGGCGCACTGGGGCTGGACCCGACACTGGCGGGCGCACTGGGGCTGGAGCCGACACTGGCGGGCGCACTGGGGCTGGACCCGACACTGGCGGGTGCACTGGGGCTGGACCCGACACTGGCGGGTGCACTGGGGCTGGAGCCGACACTGAAGCAGAGGCCTTCCTCTTTAACCTCCGCTTCTGAGTGCGGGTCAGCCCTTGAGGGCTGGATATGGACTGGGAGGTGATGCTGGTGGTGGTGCAAGGGATCCTCTCCCCCTGAAGGATCTCCTTCTCCTTCTGCTGAACAAGGTGTTCAACAAACTGCTGGTATGACCAGCCCACCATTCTCTGGATTTGCAGAGGTAGAAGAGGCTTGTCCAGAGCAAAATTTAGGTGGGTCATCAGCAACCAGTCATTGAAATTCAGCCCCTCAGCTGCCCTACTGAATTTCTCAGCAAACTCCTTTAGATCTGTGCCTCATTGCTGCAGTGATTGCAGACGCAGCAACTGCGAAACACGGGTGGAGAAGGAGCAATCTTTACTCCGCTGGGTCCTCATTTTGGCCAGTTCGTAATGTCACGATCGGGTGTGGGGGAAAAAGGAGCGAGGACCCAAATGCAGAATGAGATTTATTTACAATAAAAATAAAACAAAAAGGGAAAACAAACAACCCCGTGGGGGGAAAACATTAATCAAACAAAATAACAAATAAACAAACAAACAAACCAAACTGGGCAGGCTGGCAGGGATCAGGACGGGATAACATCGAGAGCAGAAAATACACAGAGAATAATCAAGACGAACTGGCACAGGACAGCAGACATGAGGAGATTATAAGCGGTAGTAAATCAATATACAAACAGGTGAACCAAATGAACTAATAAGGAGTTAACAAGAAGGGTGGGGCTAGACAATAGACTGACGAGCACATGACATAACACACAAGCACGCGGCGCATGTAAACATACGCCACGTGCCAAACACAACACCAACAGAAGACTGACGCGAGACACGAGCACACAATGAATGAAACACTCACCGTGTGCTCACACAGACGCAGCGTGCGTGCTTCATCCCAGCGCCAACCGAACCCAACTAGACAGAGACGCTGGGACTGAAACACCACGCTGCAAACAGACAAACAGAAACACCCGGACGAGAGCGCACAACCGTAAACACGCCCAAACTCCGCGCGCCTGCGTAAAGCGGGAACGCGCAGGGTCCAAGCGCGCCCACGATCGGCGCTCATACAGAGACACGCACAATGACAAAACATGACAGGAGTAGTGTCAGGACTCCGCCACCAAAACAAGAACTAACAAGAACAGAGTGGCAGAATCATGACAGACTGATACGGCACCCGCCACAGTTATAGGCCTACGCGGCTGATACAGAATCCGCCATGGTTTCCCCTATAACCATAGCATCAGCCGCGTATAACCGTGGCGGGTTCCATAGCAGACCCATATAACCGTAGCAGGTTTCGTATCAGCCGCATATTACCGTGGCGGATTTTTCACCATAGGTGCCCTTTAAAGGGGAAATGAAGCACTCAGTCAAGTTTACCTTATTTTGTACATTTTATTCCACTTTAATGAAAATATAATAAACAAACTCGATTAATGTAACCATTTAGCAGAAAACGGCATGTTTTACTGTAGATTTTAGACCTAGGGCGCCGCCATCTTGGAATATCGCTGTCTCTGACGTCACGGGGTTGGTTTGCGGTGATAAGCTGAACGGACACAATAGAAGTAAAGGAGTGAACGCGGAGACTGAACAGCCTAATTTAACCCAATGCGTGAAGTTGTGGGCGTGGAGCTGCTGCAAATACAAGCATCAGATGTGTGTCTAATATAAAAGTATATAAATGTATTCTACTTTCCTTTTTTCCTCCTTTAATTACCGATCATTTGATGCGCTTTGATTCACTCTCTGTATTACTCTGCCTGACTGCCTGTCTGGGTTTCAAACGTGACTGTAACGGACTAAACACGGACACTGAACAGCTTAATTTAACCCAATGCATGAAGTTGTGGATGTGCATCACAGAGCTGGTGAAAACACAACAAATACAAGCATTTAAGTGTCTTGAGTTGTGTATTTTTCTTTTGCTAATACCTCTCGTTTGATGCGCTGTGATCAACTCTTTCACGCTGCTCCAACACTGCCTGATGAGGGGATTTACATTCAGACTAATGCAATGATTTAAATCATACATGACTTCATGCTTTACTAAGTCACGTCTGTCTGGATTGTCAAGACATATTCCCTCTTCAAGTCCATAGACTCGATCTCTCAACATGTATGAAGGATAAAAACCTGCCTTAAGAAACACCGCGCTGATCTGAGTTTGGTTTAAACACGAGCAGAGGCGAGGGGGTGTAGCGGTGAAAAGTGAAAGTATCCGCCCCCATGACGTCAGTAATGATTCACTCTCCCAATAGTGTGGTTTTCAACTAGGTCCGGTGTAAGCGTCATGGGGAAAGTACCCATGGGGGCGGATACTTTCACTTTTCACCGCTACACCCCCTCGCCTCTGCTCGTGTTTAAACCAAACTCAGATCAGCGCGGTGTTTCTTAAGGCAGGTTTTTATCCTTCATACATGTTGAGAGATCGAGTCTATGGACTTGAAGAGGGAATATGTCTTGACAATCCAGACAGACGTGACTTAGTAAAGCATGAAGTCATGTATGATTTAAATCATTGCATTAGTCTGAATGTAAATCCCCTCATCAGGCAGTGTTGGAGCAGCGTGAAAGAGTTGATCACAGCGCATCAAACGAGAGGTATTAGCAAAAGAAAAATACACAACTCAAGACACTTAAATGCTTGTATTTGTTGTGTTTTCACCAGCTCTGTGATGCACATCCACAACTTCATGCATTGGGTTAAATTAAGCTGTTCAGTGTCCGTGTTTAGTCCGTTACAGTCACGTTTGAAACCCAGACAGGCAGTCAGGCAGAGTAATACAGAGAGTGAATCAAAGCGCATCAAATGATCGGTAATTAAAGGAGGAAAAAAGGAAAGTAGAATACATTTATATACTTTTATATTAGACACACATCTGATGCTTGTATTTGCAGCAGCTCCACGCCCACAACTTCACGCATTGGGTTAAATTAGGCTGTTCAGTCTCCGCGTTCACTCCTTTACTTCTATTGTGTCCGTTCAGCTTATCACCGCAAACCAACCCCGTGACGTCAGAGACAGCGATATTCCAAGATGGCGGCGCCCTAGGTCTAAAATCTACAGTAAAACATGCCGTTTTCTGCTAAATGGTTACATTAATCGAGTTTGTTTATTATATTTTCATTAAAGTGGAATAAAATGTACAAAATAAGGTAAACTTGACTGAGTGCTTCATTTCCCCTTTAAGGAAAGTTTATGTTTGGAAAAAGTATATGGATACAAGTAAAGCTTGCTTGTTTTTGCACAATATTTAAAATCTTTTGCTAAGAAATGGCGAAAATATTGTAATTTTTTTAAATGATCATTTATTATTGTATTATTACATTTATTAAATTATATAATTTTTTTTTGATCGGACAAATAAAAATCTTTTCCATCTGGGCCATTTGAAAAATTCCATAGCCTTTAGCTCTTTGTGAGTCTAAAATTTCATTCATAATGGTCTTAAGTCTTACATTTAACTTGGTGAAACCTGCAGAAACCTGGTTTAAAGTATATAAAAAACCATGGATGCCCCCAATTTTACATATGCTGAATGAAATGGACACTAAAATAATTAATTGTTATAAAACATTGTACAGTATTCTAAACTATATGATGATGTTGTGGGACGACGTGAGACAAAACTAACAAATTACAGTGAAACAATAACGTTTAGTAGGGATGCACCGATACCACTTTTTTACAAACCAATACGAATACGAGTATTTTAATTTGTGTATTCGCCGATACCGAGTACCGATACTTCATAGATTTGGTTCCAATTAAGTTTATTTGTTCTTTTTTTTTTTTTTTTTTTTTTTTTTGCCTGTAGCAAGGATGAACACCAAAATCTTTAACAGGAGGCTGTTCCAAGCCAAAAATATACACATTGTTGATAACCTTGCGAACCCAGATCTTATCTATTAAGGATTAAGCATGGACATTTAAAGGATGAGTTATCCTTGCGCTTAAATGTGTGCACGACTTCACACATTACACAAAGTGTGTGCAGTGTACGTTACCTTATGGAGTCACTCTCGTTGCATATTGGGGACGCATAAAACCCTGTTATGCGCGATTATTTCATATTCAGGAGTCCTGCCTTTGATCCGCCAGTCAGGTAATCAAAAAGTACTAGATGTTTATGGGTGGGTCGCTGGTAGATAAGATTAATAGCCATAAATACGAAACTCATATTCTCATTTTAAAATCACGCGACCATCATCTCACAATGTTTAATAATAAATAATGTTATTTTTATTAAAACAAAAGTGATTTAGCAATGCCGAGCCATTGACAAGCCAACTGCAGAAAAACAAAGCAACCATCGTGGCAACAGCAGTGAGCACTTTTTCCAAAGTTCAGCTGTTCTTATTTACACTTGATTATTATGCGTTTAATGTTAAAAAATCAATAATGAATAGGCCTACAAGAGTGTATTCTGTGTGTGTGTGTGTGTGCGTCTTCACTGAAGCCGCTCTCTTCCAAAACCGAAAGTTGCTTGTGTCAGGCAATATTTTGGCTTTTAATCAAATTAAATTTAATTTAGATGAGCTGATATTTTAAAATTGCAGTAAAGTAACTGTGAAATGTGGCCACACATCGAAACTGAGGTCTTATCTCATCTAACTCTTGCTGTCATCCAGACATTGATTCGGAGACGCCGCACAAGTCAAGCCGCAAAACAGAGGCTGGTACCAGCTTACAGAATAGCTGAAGTCTTTGCAAAATCTGTCAAAATACACCACTGAAATAATAGGCATAAATGTCTTTGAGCCAAAAAGTCTATCTGTAGGATATCTGACGCAATCAGAGCCAATGGTATGTAGAATTTGTGTAGCCTAATAATTATATTAATTCTAATAAAATGAAAACCAAAATCAACAATTCATTGCATTTTTTGTTTATATATATATATATATATATATATATATATATATATATATATATATATATATATATATATATATATATATATATATATATATATAGCATCAGCCTATTTAAGCTTAACAGTTATATGCGCTGCCAGGCAAGTTATTCAAAAATATTATTTTACTGTTCTGGGTTATAATGTATGTTTTACAATAAAAACTAAATGTAGCATGCCTCGCTTTCATTTAAAACATGCAATTCATAACACACCAGAGCTGTAGGCCTGTGTATGCAGTGTGTAAAGAGAGAGATAAGGCTTACTAAGGTTATTGACCACGTTATTGAACTCCAATATCTCTGAGGGAGATGATGTTACCCGATAGTCTATATTAACTTGAGAGATTTTAAAAATAAAAAGCAAATCTGCAACAAATAAAACTGGTTTTGTGCAGTTCAGCACTTGTCCTCTTGCCAGTGTATGCTGCTGTGCAGTGTGTATAGCACCGCAGTGCGTGTCAACTGCTGCTGATGATAAGAGAAAGCGCGCGTGACAGCTCAAAGCCGGTATCGATTTCACCACAAGCAAGATCATATCATTAAAAATATAACGATACTTATCGAAATATTTATACATTTACATGGTGTTTATTGAGATTGTGTGATCTGTATAGGCTGTCTGATCTTTACAGAAGCTGTAAACTGACACGCGCGCAGTGACAGCAGTGATGTTTGAACTCAGGCGCTTTTATTTAGCCTGTAGTAGATTTTTTTACATAATGTTCTATTTCTTAAATTTTTTTTTTTTATTATTTATAGGTTATATATAAAATAAGTGCTAGCTTGTTTGAGTGCTTAGTTATGATTATTATGCAAGGATCATATTTCATATTCGGTTTATTCTTCAGTAGCCTATAGATTCGTTAATAAAGTATTTTATACATGGGTTGTTTATAAGGACTAAGCTATTAATATATAATACATTAGGCTAATTAATACATTAAGACCTTGAAGTCAGGTAGGACAACAATCACATCCATAGTGAATTACTGTTGAGGGGTATCAGTGCATGGTATCGGCCTTTCATGTCCAATACGAGTATGAGAATTTTAACCAAGTATCGACCCGATACTGGTATCGGTGCTTCCATAACGTTCAGCATTGCACTGAATACAACTGGCCAACAAACTAGTCTAAAAATGACTTTTGCTGCTTAAGAAATGGATTACAGCATGCTGATGATATGCAAACATTTGAGTGTAAAGTTCGTCAGAAATTCTCAGAATATTGACCATATTCTTCACGTACCAGAAGGCGGCGCCATTGGAATATTTTGCTTGAGACTTTTTATTAAAAATGAATTTTTAGATCCTAAAAACAGTGTTATGCTGCTTAGGCATGGGATGATAACTGTTTTCAAGGTATACCACAGTTTGGAAAAGTCAAGGTTTTAAAAATGTTCTGCTATATTGTTCCTATGGTATATAAAATTTTTCTTTTACGTTTTAAGTTTTTTAGAACAACAGTATCTCCAGCAGAAAATATATCCAAAGATGCCATTTTAAATTGTAAAGAAATCTGTGTTTTTGAAACTAATGAAGACAGCAGAAGTCAATGATTCATTTAAACTATTTAGCCTGACATGTTTACTGCTCCAAAATACTTTAAACGTTTCTCAAAAGAAAATATATTTTTATCCAGACATTTAAAAAGAATATATTTTAGAGCAGTAATCACAGTACCGTGAAACCGTGATATTTTATTTTGATATTTATATTTTTATTTAACCTGGCCGATGATACCTAATGCTGCTTGATGTTGCAAAGTCATATTTTCTAATTTTATTATTTTTCTTTGTATGTATAGTCATGAACACACCTGTTTGTAGAGCAAGTAGTGTGATTGTTTTCTGCTGTTTATTATTCCTGGTCATTTCTCCAATAGGCAACTGAAGTTCTAAAACAAAAGCATATGAGATCAGGTCACTAATATTACATGATTGACAATTTTTGTATGTCGCTGTTTGTCATTGTACTCTGTTTATCCTGAGAGCTGATGCTGAGTATTCTTAGAGCTTTTCACACTTGAAATTGTTAACCCTGGGTCATTCTAACCTTGGATAAACAGAATCCTTGGTTATCTGTAATCATGTTTTTACACTGCTCATGCTATACCTGGGGTTAAAAAATAATCCTGGGTGTTCATTACCAGATGTTTCACATTGGCAAACCCCGGGTTAACATTATTATTTGTATATTTACGTTGTCACTGTCCCTGATTGGACAAACAGCAGGTCACCTTTTTAGATGGCATTTTTACATCTTGTCGGGTATATAAAATGTCACCACATAGGTCTTCAGCTAAGGCTCAGGACATACACAAAGGCAAGAAAACAAGACAAAAGTACAAATGAATGAAAACAAGTAGCAAAGTTTGTCATCTCGCCATCTCCTCATCACTCCAGTTTACAGCAAACGTGGCATTAAGCATTTGCATAAGTTCATTTATTCATTTTCCTTCGGCTTAGTCCCTTTATTAACCAGGGGTCGCCACAGTGGAATGAACCACCAACTTATCCAGCATATGTTTTAAACAGCGGATGCCCTCCAGCTGCAACCCAGTACTGGAAAACATTCGCATAAGCTATATACAATAATGCAAACTCACAAATATTAGCGTGAATTATGAGTACTTGCTATGAACATGCAGGATTTGTCTCAATCGGGTCTTCCAAGCAAGTTACAAATGTTTAAATCCAGTGGAAGATACACATGAGGGAACACAACACGAGTAATCTAGAGCGAGTGCATTTGATCATTTGCATTTAAAACCACAGCCACAACAAGAGGTTGGTTTTCCTCTGACCCCCAAAATTAAATATTCTGCAAGGTATATAATCTGATTTTGAGCCGAAACCTCAGACACATTCTGGGAACACCAAAGAATTGTTTTACATCTTGTAAAAAAAGGTTCATAATAGGAACCCTTTAAAGGGATAGTTGATGCAGAAATGAAAATAGCCTCATCATTTACTCTCCCTCGTGTGGTTTTAAACCTTTATGAGTTTCTTGATTCTGTTGAACACAAAGAAGATATTGTAAAAAAAAAAAACGCTGGCTTACTTTGTGTTCCAGAAGAAAGGAAATGTTTAAAACCACATGACGCAGAGTAAATGTTAAGGTCATTTAAATTTGTGGGTGAAACATTCATTTCATGCTTGTCACTTTGTGTCTTCATACTAAAGTTCACTTTTTTTGTTGTTTTTTAAGGCCTGATGGTGCTGAAAGAAGAGACTCATCAACGGAATGAAATGAAAGAGGAACACCAAGACATAACGACTGATGAAAAACCCACACTGACTAAAAAGACTTCATCACGCGGAAGATCTCGGAAATCCAAATCTAGGTGTAATTTCAGCTGTAAACAGTGTGGAAAGAGTTTCA
Organism: Danio kyathit; assembly: GCA_903798195.1. NCBI lineage: Eukaryota > Metazoa > Chordata > Actinopteri > Cypriniformes > Danionidae > Danio > Danio kyathit. The sequence continues at coordinate 547,834 of CAIGQS010000016.1, forward strand.
GTCATACGTCAAACCTTGATGTTCACATGAGAGTTCACACTAGGGAGAAACCTTACACCTGCGAACAGTGTGGAAAGAGTTTTAGTCAAAAACCTAGCTTTAAAATCCACATGAGAATTCACACTGGAGAGAGGCCATACACATGCCAACAGTGTGGGCAAAGCTTCCATGCTAGTGGGAACTTGGCAGTGCACATGAGAAATCACACTGGGGAGAAACCTTACTCTTGCCCTCAGTGTGGAAAGAGTTTTAAGCAAAATGGCACCCTTAAAATCCACATGAGAACTCACACTGGAGAGAGGCCGTACACATGCCAACAGTGTGGAAAATGCTTCTGTAATGCAGGAAACCTTGCAGAGCACATGAGAATTCACACTGGAGAGAGGCCGTACACATGCCAGCAGTGTGGAAAAAGCTTCTGTAATGCAGCAAACCTAGCAGTGCACATGAGAATTCACACTGGACAGAGAATATTCACTTGCACACAGTGTGGGAAAAGTTTTGTTCAAAAACAAAACCTTGGCGTCCACATGAGGATTCACACTGGAGAGAAACCTTACAGATGCACAGAGTGTGGGAAAAGTTTCACATGTAAAGATTCACTCAAACACCACATGATAAGTCACACTGGAGAGAAGCCGTTTGCATGTACTCAGTGTGGAAAGAGCTTCACAACCAAAGCTAACCTCATGAACCACATGGATGGTCACACTGGGACCATAGTGTTTACATGTGATCAGTGTGGAAAGAGTCTCACACGCAAAGACTCCATTAAGAATCACATGAAGACTCACTCAGGAGAGGATCGTTTTAGATGCAGTGAGTGTGGAAAGGGCTTCAAACATAAAAGAAGTCTCAGCACTCACATGAAGCGTCACAATGGAGAGCAGAGTCCTCAAAATTGAGGTCTTATCTACACAAACATGGGTATATTCAAAACGGCAGCTTCTTCATGTAGTTTGGCTGTTCATTCAGTGAAGTTTATTTATAAACTACTTTCGAGAGGATCACATGCTTATGATTGTCCATGGCTGGTCCCGCATTAGCTAACACACGATTCACCAATCAGACGATTCCTAACTCACTATAAATAACCAGAGTTTCTTAGCTCAGATATCTTCATCATAAGGAATTCCCCTACTCCCCCTCCTTTCTAGTATGGGCAACACGGTGGCCCAGTCGTTAGTACTGTTTCCTCACAGCAAGAATGTCACAGGTTAAAGGCTCTACTGAACCAGTTGACATTTGTGTGGAGTTTGCTCATTCACCTCGTGCTCGCATGGGTTTTCCTCCCACAGTCCAAAAACACATGACCTAAGTAAACTGAACATTCTAAATTGGCACAATAGTCGAGCTTTTAGCAAGCCTTGTATCTCTCTTTAGCCATTTTTATATCTGTCATTAGAACCAGAGATGGCAAAAGTACACACATCCTTAAGTAGAAGTACAGATACTTATGGTAAACTTTGGTAAAATTAGAAGTACTGACTACACTTTTGTACTTAAATAGAAGTAAAGAAGTATGGCCTCAAAAATGTACAAAAGTAAAAAAATAAATTACCCCTTTCAACCACAGTCCAAGGACATGTGGTATAGGTGAAAAATAGGTAACTAAATTGGCAGTAGTGTATAAGGACGTGCTCACACTATGCTATCCGATCCATGCCCAGGCCCGTTTCCCAGATCGTTTGAGAAGTGTGAGTGCTTTGAACCAGGCTCAAGCACGGTTCACTTGGCCGGCCCTGGCCCGGTGGGAAGAGGTGGGCCTGACCGCGGTTCACTTGGGCTCAGGCGCGGTACGCTTGCAGATCGTTTGAGAAGTGTGAGTGCTCTGAACCAGGCTCAAGCACGGTTCACTTGGCCGGCCCTGGCCCGGTGGGAAGAGGTGGGCCTGAGCGCGGTTCACTTGGGCTCAGGCGCGGTATGCTTGCAGTGTGAGTGCAAGCGTGCCTAAGCCCGAAACTGAAAGCGAGACGTGACTTTTAAGGGACTGTTTGATATGGATTAATTAATCAATCGTACTGTTCAATGAACGCAAACTGTCGTAGATTATTAAAGACGCAAATCTCACGGCACTACAGCTGCACCTTCAGCAAACCTCCTAATTCCTGCAGCAAGAGGACTTTATGATTGTTTATGAGCGTCAAAAGTGGCTGATCTGTTCGGCAAAATATTTGACTGCGTGTCACCTCATATCAAACGACTTAAACGACATAACTAAAGAAATCTCCACTGTGCTGAGCGAGAGCGCTTCTCTTCCTAAACTGAACAGTGCATGATCGATGACGTAAGCGTGCCCAGGCCCGAATGTAATGTGAGTGCGGGTCGTCGGGGAGACGGGAGGGGGGACAAGCATGCTTTGGCCCGGTTCAACGCAACTGTACATAGTGTGAATACGCCCTAAGTGTGTGTGTGTGTGAATGTGAGCGTGTATGGGTGTTTCCCAGTACTGGGTTTCAGCTGGAAGGGTATCCGCTGTGTAAAACATATACTGGAATAATTGGTGGTTCATTCTGCTATGACGACCCCTAATAAATCAGGGACTAAGCTGAAGGATAGGTAGGTAACTAGACCTCACATCCTATTGATGCATGAATATAAAATAACTTACATTTCCAATTTTGATGTATAATGTTTGTTGCCAAATTTATGAAAGCAGCATCACAACCTGCAATATAGCTTAACACTGCTTGAAAAAAGGCGGCCCATGTATCATCATCCTGATGCAAACTCCAGCATTCATCATGTAGTTTTGCGGCTGTTAATCAAAAACAACAGCTGCCATTCATGTCATACACTGTAAAAATAATTCTGTTGGCCTGTCTATCTTTATAAATAATGTCTTACATTTTACACTGAATTCTGTCCAAAATATGGTTCTTTTCTTTTGCTAAAATAAATACTTACATTTGACTGCAAACTATTTTTTGCATTAAGCTAAAGCTTCCTATTTTCTTCAAAGAGTAGCTCTCATATATAACCTGTTATTTCAGTGTTTTTTTCAGGTATTGTGTTTTTTTTTTTATTTTAATGAATAAACATTAATTCTGTTACAGTTTTTCTCAGTCACTTTGGTCCATTTCTCAGATTAGAATTGAAATTCTCAAAACTCCCTGTTCAATCTTCAGATCATCATTGTGTCACTTGTGCACATCAGAAAAGCAGTTTCTCATTATGAGCAAGATGCAAATGCTTTGGTACATCCATGCAAATGATTATGTGCGATTCTCTGATGTTTCCTACATTATCAGTTGCGTATGTTGTGTTGATCAAAATGTATTATTTTGGTCTGTCTGAATAGTCTCAACGCCACAACATTTAATATCTTGTTCATGGCATAAGTCTTTACATGTAAAGTGGCTGAACAAGTTGTCAGAATATTTAGTCATTTAGCATTTTTATACATTTCCATTAGACTTTTTGTTCTAAATCTGTGTACAATATGTCAATTTCTCCCAGGTGAATCTTGACTTTTTCTAATGAAGTCTAAAAGGAGGTTGTCGTGCTAACATTTCTACTTTAGTTTGTTCTTTGTGCTATGCAGTGCTTTCTTTTCCTTTCTGTATCACAATGACATGATCTGGCAAGTAATTACAGTAAAAACATTGCCATAGTTTACACCAGAACAGCCCTCCACAGAGTACACTGTTATTACTAAGTAACTTGACTGTCTTATCCATACACATTTGACACAAGGACATGTCATTCTGACGCCACTGACACAGAAATTTAGTTTTAAGAGATTAACTGAGGGATTTTGAACAAGAGCCTGGCTTTTGCAGGTAATCCAAGGTGTTTTACTATTTATGTGCTGTTTTGAGAAATCCACTTAGGCCTACTGTTTTGCAAATTTAAATTCTGATCTGAGGAAATATCAGTTATTATTATTTATTATTTATAAGTTGTTTATATTTTTAAGACATTTTATTTCAAAAAACAAATAGTACGCACATATTGTTTGCTGTGGAATGCAAAAACTTTGAAACTCAATATCTCAAAGTCATTCAAAACACAGATAGAACCTTATAATTCCAAGGTGACAAAATGAACTCATCAGAAATAAAGAAAATAAACCGCAATGCTTACATTTTTTATAAAGTATTTGATTGTTTTATTACTAAATGTACAAATCTTTACAAAAAGCACTATTTTTTGCGGTATTAGAATGAAAGCCCGTGCAGTATGATCAGGTGACAAAAAACTTAAGCATTTAAACAGCATGTTTTTGACTGCAATGTGTTTACCTGTGATCTGATCAAACAAAAGGCGTACTTTTACTCTGTAAACAGGGCAGCATCAGTCATGTTAAATTCGCTGGCTCGCTCTGTCACATCTGCGTAGTCATCCTAGCCTTTCTCATAGTAATTTTCATTAACTAGCCCATGTACGGTGCGCGTACATGCCTTGAAAAAGCCACGCACTGAAGCATGCAGGCGCGCAATGAACAAAAATAGATTGATTGCATCAAAAAGGCGCTCATATTATTGCGCAATAACAAGAAATAATCAGAGATGGCAAAAGTACACACATCCTTTACTTAAGTAGAAGTACAGATACTCATGTTTAAAACGACTCTGGTAAAAGTAGAAGTACTGACTACACTTTTGTACTTAAGTAAAGTAAAGAAGTACCGCCTGAAAAATGTACAAAAGTAAAAAAGTAAAAAGTACTCATTTCAACCACAGTCCCAAAGACATGCGGTATAGGCGAATAATAATTAAACTACATTTGCAGTAGATTATAAGTGTGTGTGTGAATGTGAGTGTGTATGGGTGTTTCCCAGTACTGGGATGCAGCTGGAAGGGTATCCACTGCGTTTTTTATTATCTATTTTTATTTTTTCTTATACTTGTCTTTTTTATTCCTGTTTATGTAAAGCACTTTGAATTGCCACTGTGTATGAAATGTGCTATATAAATAAACTTGCCTTGCGTAAAACAAATGCTTGAATAATTGGCGGTTCATTCTGCTGTGGCGACCCCTGATAATTCAGGGACGAAGCTGAAGGATAACAAGTGAGATACTGTAGGTAGGTAATCATCCTGACGCAAACTCAGTGTTCAGCATGTAGTTTTGCCGCTGTTAGATCAAAAATAACAGCTGCCATTCATGATGATTTTGTCTTTTGCTAAAATAAATACAGAATCAGATATGACTGTAAACAATTTTTTTTGCATTAGGCTAAAGCTTCTTATTCTCTTCAGAGAGTAGCTCTCATATATAACCTGCTATTTCAGTGTTTTTTTTTTTCAGGTTATTTTATTTAATGGATAAACATAAATTCTGTTACAGTGCAATTCTCTGATGTTTCCTATATTATCAGTTGCTTATGTCATGTTCATCAACATGTATTATTTTATCTCTGTTGAATAGACTCACCCCCACAACATTTAATAGTTCAAATGCCCGAACAAGTTGTCTTAATATTTAGTCATAATGCATTTTTTACATTTCTCCCAGGTGAATCTTGACTTTTTCTAATAAAGGTCTAAAAGGAGGTTGTCCTGTTCACATTTTTACTTTAGGGTTTTCTTTGTGCTATGCGGTGCTCTCTTTTCCTTTCTGTATCAGAATGACATGATCTGGCAACAAATTACAGTACAAACAGCAAAAATATTGCCATAGTTTACACCAGAACAGCCCTCCAGAGTGCACCGTTATTGACAACATGACTACTAAGTAATTTGAGTCTTATTCTTATACAATGACACAAGGACATGTCATTCTGACGCCACTGACATGTTGACTGTCACAGAAATTTAGTTTTGAGGGATGAACTGAAGGATTTTGAGCAGGAGACTGGCTTTTGCAGGTAATCCATGGTGTTTTGCTATTTATACGTGTTTTTATTTTGAGAAATGCACTTTGTCCTACTGTTTTACAAATTTCAGTTCTGATCTGAGAAATGTGCCAAAGTGACTGAGAAAAACTGCAATACATTTATTCTATGCTAAAAGCAACATACACAGGTAAGACAGGTAACATACACATAAATTGCCCAGGGGTGCGTTTCCCAAACAACGACGTAACTTGCTGCAGAACTATCATAGTACCATGCATCGTTTGGGAAAAGAACGATGTGGTGACGAGTGTTTCCCAAAACCCGTAGTTTCTCTGTCGTATATCCATCGCTTGAACCACGTTAGTTATAACGTAAAACATCCATAATTATGCTCTAAACGGGGTGGAGTAACTTCTTTAGAGAACAACCCCATCATTTCTTTGTGCAAATTATATTGTTTTACACAAACACGCATTTAAAATAAAATCCAATATTAGTTTTGTCATATATAATATCATATAAATCATATAAATAAACAAATAATGAGGCTATTTATTAAGAAATGAAATGTAATATTTATTAGAAAATGAAAAAAATCCTATTTTAATAATAATAATAATGATGATGATTATTATTAAGTAGGATATTGTTTATTTATTTTTTGAAAAGTCTGAAAAGTCTTGAAAAGTTTTAATTTGAGCACGTGCAAACCACTGCAGATATGCTCTAACCAGCAGGCCCATGTCATATACAGTACAGATACTTAATAAATAACCTACTATAAATTAAAAGAATTAACATATGCTATGTTTTTTTGTTTTCACAAGCTTTGGAGATGTAACATAAATTCCGCTTTTAAAAAATAGTCACCTATAGCTTTTGTCATGAGGCTGTGTTCAAAATGACATCAAAGTTTTCAAAGTGCACTGCAAAGGGAGCGCAATTGTAAACATGAAGATCGCTAAAACTGAACTGTAAAAATACTCTGAAAGCAAATTACACCTAAGAGAGATGACCTTTATGCTTTTTTATTTTTAATAATTCAAACTTTGAATGTTAGAATGTTCTAAATGAATAGGGCATAGGGGGATAAGTGGGAATAGGACACAGCCATTACAAATTCTGTATTAGAAAATATAAACTCATCAGAAATAAAGGAAATATAAAAATATAAATATATATATGCATACATTTTTTATAAAGTATTTGATTGTTTTAGTCCTAAATGTACAAATCTTTACAAAAAGCACTATTTTCGCGGTATTAGAATGAAAGACCAGAGAAAGCCCGTGCAGTATGATCGGAAGTGGACAAAAGGCTTAAGCATTTAAACAGCATGTTTTTGACTGGAATGTGTCTCGTTTACCTGTGATCCGAACGAGCAAAAGTTCTCTTATTACCGTGTAAACAGGGCAGCATCAGTCATCATGTTAAATTCGCCGACTCCCTCTGTCACTGCGTAGTAATCCTAGCCTTTCTCATAGTAATCTTCATGAACTAGGGCTAGGCCATGTACTGTGCGCGATAGGCTTGAAGAAGCCGCGCGCTGCTGCACACAGGCGCGCAATGAGGAAAAAGAAACTGACTGCATCAAAAATGCGCTCATATTATTGCGCAATGATAAGAAATAATATAGATCGCGCCACCAAACACATAAAACGAAAGTAACGACTGTGGTTTAAAAAATGTAAGAAGTAGAAAGTACAGATATTTGTGTAAAAATGTAAGAAGTAAAAGTAAAATGTAGTCAAAAAAATAAGTAGTCAAGTAAAGTACTGATACCCGAAAAAACTACTTAAGTACAGTAACGAAGTATTTGTACTTCGTTACTTCCCATCTCTGGAAATAATATAGATCGTGCCACCAAACACGTGAAAACGAAAGTAACGACCGTGGTTTAGAAAAATGTAAAGAGTAGAAAGTACAGATATTTGAGTAAAAATGTAAGAAGTAAAAGTAAAAAGTTGTCAAAAAAATAAGTAGAGGAGTAAAGTACTGATACCAGAAAAATCTACTTAAGTATTTGTACTTCAATACTTCCCATCTCTGGTTGTGCACAAACAAACCAATGTCCAACTGTAGCGTAAAAGGGCTGAAGTTGTCAACAAGAGCTAAAAGCCCAGGGGCCTGTTTCAGTAAGGAGGTTCAACCAACTTGGAGTTTAAACTTGAACTCTGAGTTGATTTACAGAGAGATTAAAAACTCAGGTTTCAGAATAGCTGATCTGAGTTGGGTCAATCAACTTTGAGTAGACCAACTCAGAGTTAAGTGCGCACACCGTGAGTATTAAAAGGCATTATCAATGGAGCGCAGATATTACGAGTGACCATGGCAACATCTGAAGAGACCAAGTTCAGCAGGAGACAGAAATGCTGATGTGCTCATGCAAAGTTATAGCAAATGTGAGCATATATTTAAAAAAGCAACACCACTGCATCAGTGAGACAGAGACAGTTAGCGTAGGAAAACATAGCTGCTCAAGTTAATGCTTAATTTTACATCTAAAGAATTTAAGTATAATAAAAAAGTAATGTAATGTGTAACGTTTATAAAATTTTTACACGCGTTCCCACTTTTATACATGTTGATCAGTTTTAATAGATTTAAAAGTGCACTTGTGTGTCTGCCTCTATTATTGATCAAGTGGTAGAGGTTGATATGACATTTAGAATGTAAGCAGAACTAACAAAACAAATAATAATCCCATTAATCTAGTTACAGTACATGTCGAAGGTTAGTGAATTTAAGCTAATTATTTAAAAAAGGACAAGCCATTCTCGTACGTGACTTTGCTCTTTGTGTGACTGAAATGTAGGTAATAGCTGTTTCCATCCAAAAATATAAATTAAATGTATGTGCAAAACTGGAATATCGCATAAAAGACGTGCGAATAAAGCAGCGTTTCCATCCAAGGAATCAACGAGAACAAAATTGACACATCCTAATTAACTGGCGCAAAATATCAACAGTATAAACTGAATTTACTGCGGTAAAAAAGCTGCGTCAATCTGTTCTTTATTTAATAGGCTAAATGTACTTGCGCCTCAGAAGACAATGTTGACACAATGAACGTGTGGTGACGTTTAAAGCCATGAGACGCGGAGAACAGACGCTCTTTACACGCTCCAGACGCTCTGGAGGTACTTTAATATACATTAATACTGAAACGGTTAAGGCATTTTAGAGTGACCAAAACAACATTTCAGATGTTTTACAGTGTGCTCAGCCTGCTGGTTTGTCCATTCACACACATTTTCATCATCATCTCTTATAGCAAACCTTTTTTTTAATACACATACTGGAATTTGTTCAGTAAAAGTGTTTTCATTGCAGTTTATGTGCGTCTTTTCTTATCGAATAAAAGTTTATCTTACACTCTCAGAAATAAAGGTACACGAGTTGTCATTGGGGTGGTACCTTCTCTAAAGGTACAAATTTGTACCTAAAAGGTCCATATTAATACCTCAAGGGTACATATTGAAACCCAAGAAGTACAAAAGTGTTCCTCTTAATATTTTTAGGTACTAGTATATACTTCTGAGGTACCAATATAGACACTTCAAGTACAAATATGTACCTTTTGAAAAGGTACCACCCCAGTGACAGCTCGCGCACCTTTATTTCTGAGAGTGTACTCAGTTACTATGCGCATGTTTTTTATGTGTATTTTCAAAAGTTATGTGCATCATGACGTTTCCATCAATAATTTTTATGCGCATATCCAAAATGTGCATTAAAATAGGTGTGTGGAAACGTAAGGCTAAGCAAGAAATACCGTTTCGTCTTTAAAAAAGGGGAGGAGACTGACAGAAACTCAGAGTTTAGAGCAGGGGTGTCAAAGTCAAATGGACGGAGGGCCAAATAAAACATTTTGCTACAAGTCGAGGGCCGGACTGTCCGAATGTTCATTAAAATCTAAATTTGACCTACTGAAAACCTAACAAATATATTACGATTAGATAAATAAAGCAATATTTTCTTATGACTCTGTCAGTAATTTTTAATTTTCAACAGGCTGGCACAAAAGACAAATATGTCAATACAAAAACACCTCATAACATGAACATTAAATAAACAAAGTGATATTATTCAAGGCACCATCAGCTATATTTTCTCATTTAGCAAAAGTGGGCTGAACTTAAGCAACTTCAAAGAAATAAATAATATCAGCAATTTTCTGCCATTCACTCCACTGATAAATATATATATATATATATATATTGCATTAAAATACAATAAAATTAAGTACAAAAATCTATGAACCAGAAACAAGACTTTCTTCAAGGAAAAGTCATATGTGCAGTGAAAACAAATATTATTTAACTTTTAAATTTGAACAGAGTAAAACTCTAAATATGTTATTGCACGGTAATGTTCACTTTTTTGAATGATACTTGGTGGTGTCTCATCTTTTGTACAAGCTCATCAACGTTCGGGGTCAGGCTCTGAGCTGAGGAAATCCTCAGAACTGAGTGAAGGTGTTCAGCAGTAAGTCGATTTCTGTGTGAGGTTTTGTTCAGCTTCATTAATGAAAAAAGTTGTTCACACAGGTATGTGCTGCCAAACATAAACAAGGTTTGAGCAGCCTGGGTGCGCAGCTGGGGCATCGTGTCAGGGAGGAAGCGCGCAAACTCAGCAGCGCCCACTGCTGCGTATTTTGCCTTCAGCGCATCATTGCATTGTAGTTCGATCAACTCCATTTGGAGGGTTGGCGGTGAGCTTTCTACATCAACTGCAAATGGATTACTGAGCAGTGCAAACCTGCTTTTTTGTGCTTCAAAGTCCGCAAATCGGCGTCGGAATTCAGCGGCGAGTACACTAATTTTATCAGCAAACTCTGCGCTCGGAAACACACTGGTACACACTGATCTTTCATGGTCTGACAGCTAGGAAAGTGGCTCAAGTTTTCTTTCCGCATTTGTGCCTCCCATAGAGTCAGTTTGGTTTGAAACGCCTTGACAGTATTGTACATATCAGAGATGACACAACCCCGACCCTGCAGCTGCAGGTTCATTGCATTCAGATGGCTCGTAATGTCACACAGAAAAGTCATTTTACACAAAAACCCTTCGTCTCTGAGTTGTGTTGTGTCTTTCCCTTTGCTGTCCAAGAACAGACAAATCTCCTCACGAAGCTCAAAACATCTGTGCAACACCTTTCCCTGGCTTAACCACCGCACCTCAGTGTGATAGGGCAAATCACCATGCTCCGCCACTAACTCGCTCAGAAATGCCTTGAACTGGCGGTGATTTAAACCTTTGGCTCTGATAAAGTTAACTGTGCGCGTGATGGTGCTCATTACATGTTCCATTTTCAAGGCTTTACCACACAACGACTCCTGGTGAATGATACAGTGATAAGCTGTCAGCTCACCTGTGATGTTTTCCTGCTGCATCTTCTCCCGTATCTTTGCCACCAGTCCACTCCTATGTCCACACATTGCAGGTGCTCCATCTGTTGTCAAACCCACGAGTTTTTGCCAAGGCAGCTCCATCTCGTTCACACATCTTGAGACCTCTTCATACAAATCATGTCCTGTAGTTGTGCCATGCATAGGACGTAACGCTAGCAACTCCTCTGTCACGTTTAGGCTTGAGTCCACTCCGCGGATGAAAATTGACAACTGGGCAATGTCAGAAATGTCGGTGCTCTCATCCACAGCCAGGGAGTATGCAATGAAATCTTTTCCCTTTTTAACAAGTTGCTCTTTTAGATTTATAGACAACAGGTCTATTCGCTCAGCAATGGTATTTCTGCTCATGCTGACGTTCAAAAAGAGCTGTCTTTTGTCCATGCAAACTTCGTCACAAACTTTAAGCATACAGTCTTTTATGAAGTCCCCCACTGTAAATGGCCGGGATGATTTAGCGATCTCCTCTGCTAAAATAAAACTGGCCTTGACTGCAGCCTCGCTTTGTGATTTGGCTTTTCTGAACAGACCCTGGCGAGATTTGAGGCCTCGTTTTAATTCCTCCACCTTCTGTAGCCTTTGTTCCATGTCCATATTCTCGTTTTTGTCTGCGTGTTTTGTTTCATGATGCCGTCTCAGATTATACTCTTTCATCACCGCCACACTTTCTCCACACAGAAGGCACACGGGTTTTCCAGCGACGTCCGTGAACATGTACTCAGACTCCCACCTTGTTTGAAACCCCCGTTTCTCAGTGTCCACCTTCCGTTTTGCCATTGTTGATGGGTAGGCTTTTTGCTGTTAGGCTAATGGCCGCTAATAAATAAGGAAATTAAGCCGCCTCCTGCTCGGTGCGTCACCGTTGCATTGTGGGGAGTTTTGGTGCGTACATAATATCTGCGGGCTGCTGGCTTGCCGCAGCCCGCGGGCCGGATCTAATAATAAATTAATATCATCACGCGGGCCAAATAAAACCCACTCGCGGGCCTGATTTGGCCCGCGGGCCTTGGCCTTGACATATGTGTAACAGAGGATGGAGAAGAGGTAGAGGACTTCACAGGGAACAGAAAAGGGGTGGAGGACTTCACAGGGGATGGAGAAGGGATAGCGGTCTTCACAAGGGATGGAGAAGGGGTGGAGGACTTCACAGGGGATGGAGAATGGGTGGAGCATTTCACAGGGGATGGACAAGGGGTGGAGGATTTCAGAAGATATGGAGAAGGGGTTCTCACAGTGAATGGAGGAGAGGGGCTTGGGGTCCTTCGTTCTACTAGGTTGGGCCTCAGTGTAGACAACTGGGACAAACCAAAGCGCGACTTGGTGAACTACAAACAGAAACAAATGACACAATATGATTATTTCCTAAGTCTCAATGAAACTACACCCTGCAGGACTATGCTAGAAACATTCTGAAGCTAGTGGTATGTTTATCCTGTCAAAAACATACTAAATGGTTTTAAGCAAGCATTAATTACACAGAAAATATTCACCATTGACTAACTTAGAGGGGGCCTTAAGAAAGACTGTGGCACTGAAGCCTCAGACTGTGGGCCAGTTGCGCCAGGAGCTGTGTCTGAAGCCTCAGACTGTGGTGGTGCAGCAGGAGACTGAGTGGAAGTGGCAGGCTGCAAAAAATAAAAAATATGGTCAAAATATGTAGTGAAAAAGCATAACAGCACTAATAAAAATATATATTTGTTGAATTCTCATAAATGTCCTTTTTAAATATATCACCTTAGTGGTGTGAAATCCACAGTTGCAGGCCCTGGACCCTCCAAAGAGAGGCATGCATGGGGCATTTCTTAATCTGAAAAGATAGATTTGAAAGATCTGAGGATTCTTTCTAACCTCTGTGTTTTGCTTTGAGAAAGCAGCCATGCATTGCTGTTGTGTTTTATGTGCTTTTATTCTTTATTTGTCTGAATACTTCATTTAATCATATCATTATTTAGAAACATTATTCATGTAATTTAATCACATATTTATTGTTTTTGACATTGTATTCTTATTTTTCTATTTCATGGTTATTTATTTTCATGATAAGGAGATAAGAGTTTTTAACTTAATAGCACTGATATTGTTTGCACCATTACCAAGCAATCTGCATACTACATATTATGTCATGAAGTATAAGTAATTTTGCCTTACCTTCTGATAAATGTCATACCACTTCCGCTGTCTTCGAGCTGGTCGATTGCCTGCTCCAGAAGGCCAAACGCCAGAGCTGTCAAAAACCCTCAGCCTGGCCATCCACTTCCCATCACTCATGGCCTTGTGGCTTTTTGGCTAAGTGCTCATCTGAACATAAAATGTAAATAAAACTTAACAAGTGCATTAATTCCAATACTGTAGCCTGTTGCTTGAAACAAGCAAAAGAAAGATCACATTTCCCAGTTAATTTCTCTGCTATGGTAAAGGGATAGTATTAAAAACATATTAATTATTAGAAACATAAAAATAGAATTACTATTACAACACAATAGTTATAAATAATTGTTATTAAGTATAATAAATATATATTAGCAAAAGACATGCTTTTATCAGATGGGTAATAATAACACAGTAACATAATAGTAACCATAATAAACATTTAGCTGCAAAGGACAGACATTTTTATTATTCACAGCAGAATGACTGTAACGCATCAGTTATAAATAACTATAATTCATATAGCTAATTATCATTTAGCAGCAATATCATTTATAGGTGCACCATTGTAGTAACAGTTATAAATCATACAAAAATAAACATTTAGCAACAAAAGGCAGGCAATTACAGCTTTTTATTTATTCTTACAATTCATATAGCCAATGAACATTTAGCAGAAAAAGACTATAATTTTGTGTAAACTTTGTGTTGTTTTTGGCTAAGAAATACGGGGGGAGGGGGCTGTTGACGCGTCGACTAACGTTTTGATAAACACATCCAAACAACAACATAAACAGTATACATGTATGTAGATATAGACATAGTTATTATTAAACACACGTTCGAACAAAATCAATTATTTCTGCAACTGTATCAAAAGTTTGTAATGTCAAACAGGGTGCGAGGTTGTGTCCTTTGACACTATGCACAAAAACACCTTGACGTGAACTTAGGGTGACTTTTGGTAAAATTCTTGTCATAAAATTATAAATCAGCGTTAGGAGGCCAGGACTGTGACATAACAAAAGACTACAATCGACAAAACAACTTTTTTGAGCAGATATAAACGTTGACAAACATAACTTACCTTGATCAGTTATATGATGCTGTGCGCTCGTAAGAAGACAGTCGTGTCGTCATTCATTTGCATATGCCGCGACGCGATTGGCTCTCATCCATTCTCACAATGGAGAGCGAGAGCGGCGATTGGCTCCCGTCCATTCTCACAATGGAAAGCGAGCGCGGTGATTGGCTCCCGCCCATTCTCACAATGGAGAGCGAGCGCAACGATTGGACGAGGAGAGGGGCTGAGACAGACGATCCTGATCCAGGTAGCGCCACAGAGACTTGCAGAAAGTTATCCTACAGAGGTAGAAATGCTGAAGTTTGTCTCAAAGGGTCTGCTGAATGAATACAAACGAAGAGCCAACTGAAAGATGCTGGAAACAGAGAGGGAAAGGTAATAGTAACGCCCAACGTGGGGCTCGAACCCACGACCCTGAGATTAAGAGTCTCATGCTCTACCGACTGAGCTAGCCGGGCTGCTGTCGAAGCTCTTTCAAGGCTAGTCCCTGTTTCCAGCAATACCTTCATTATCTGTGTAAAGTTTGATAGTGTTTTTAAACCAACCGGAATAAAAAATTTGGCCAATATATCCAGCGAACAACAATCTTCTGCTAAATCCTGATGTCATCTTGTAACGCTATACAGAGGATGAGGCCTAGGATCTACGCCCAGTGCGCGTGTTAGCCGTTGCAAGGCGGCGAAAAGTTTATTTTTTCCCTGGGTGGGCTCGAACCACCAACCTTTCGGTTAACAGGCAAACGCGCTAACCAAATGCACCACAGAGATTTGCAGAAATTATCCTACAGAGGTAGAAACGCTGAAGTTTGTCTCAAAGGGTCTGCTGAATGAATTCAAATGAACAGCCAACTGAAAGCTCCTTGAAAGAGAGAGGGAAAGGTAATGGTAACGCCCAACGTGGGGCTCAAACCCATGACACTGAGATTAAGAGTCTCATGCTCTACTGACTGAGCTAGCGGGGCTACTATAGAAGCTCTTTCAAGGCTAGTCCCTGTTTCCAGCAATAACTTCATTATCTGTGTAAAGTTTGATAGTGTTTTTTTAAACCAACCGGAATAAAAAAATTGGCCAATACATCCAGCGGACAACAATCTTCTGCTAAATCCTGATGTCATCTTGTAACGCTAAACAGAGGATGAGGCCTAGGATCTACGCCCAGTGCGCGTGTTAGCCGTTGCAAGGCGGCGAAAAGTTTATTTCGTCCCTGGGTGGGCTCAAACCACCAACCTTTCGGTTAACAGCCGAACGCGCTAACCGATTGCGCCACAGAGACTTGCAGAAAGTTATCCTACAGAGGTAGAAACGCTGAAGTTTGTCTCAAAGGGTCTGCTGATTGAATACAAATGAAGAGCCAACTGAAAGATGCTGGAAACAGAGAGGGAAAGGTAATAGTAACGACCAACGTGGGGCTCGAACCCACGACCCTGAGATTAAGAGTCTCATGCTCTACCGACTGAGCTAGCCGGGCTGCTGCAGAAGCTCTTTCAAGGCTAGTCCCTGTTTCCAGCAATACCGTCATTATCTGTGTTAAGTTTGATAGTGTTTTTAAACCAACCGGAATAAAAAATTGGCCAATACATCCAGCGGACAACAATCTTCTGCTAAATCCTGATGTCATCTTGTAACGCTATACAGAGGACGAGGCCTAGGATCTACGCCCAGTGCGCGTGTTAGCCATTGCAAGGCGGCGAAAAGTTTATTTCTTCCCTGGGTGGGCTCGAACCACCAACCTTTCGGTAAACAACCAAACGCGCTAAGCGATTGCGCCACAGAGACTTGCAGAAAGTTATCCTACAGAGGTAGAAACGCTGAAGTTTGTCTCAAAGGGTCTGCTGAATGAATACACATGAAGAGCCAACTGAAAGATGCTGGAAACAGAGAGGGAAAGGTAATAGTAACGCCCAACATGGGGCTCGAACCCACGACCCTGAGATTAAGAGTCTCATGCTCTACCGACAGAGCTAGCCGGGCTGCTGTAGAAGCTCTTTGAAGGCTAGTCCCTGTTTCCAGCAATACCTTCATTATCTGAAAAGTTTGATAGTGTTTTTAAGCCAACTGGAATTAAAAAAATGGCCAATACATGTAGCTGACAACACTCTTCTGCTAAATCCTGATGTCATTTTCTAACGCTATACAGAGCACGTGGCCGAGGACTTACGCCCAATGCGCGTGTTAGCCATTGCAAGGCAGCGAAAAGCTTATTTCATCCCTGGGTTGGCTCGAACCACCAACCTTTTGGTTAACAGCCAAATGCGCTAACCGATTGCGCCACAGAGACTTGCAGAAAGTCCACCTACAGAGGTAGAAACGCTGAAGTTTGTCTCAAAGGGTCTACTGAATGAATACAAATGAACAGCCAACAGAAAGCTGCTGGTAAGAGAGAAATGTAATATAACCGCCCAACATGGGGCTCGAACCCACAACCCTGAGATAAAGAGTCTCATGCTCTACTGACTGAGCTAGCCGGGCTGCTACGTAAGCTAATTAAAGGATAGTCACTGTTTTCATCAGTACCTTCCCTACCTGTGTAAATTTTGATAGTGTTTTTAAGCCAACTAGAATAAAAATAATTGGGCAAAACAAGCAGCGGAGAACAATCTTAGGTAACGCTTTCTTTTACAACCTTTCTTTTTCTTTTACAAAGTACCGCGTAAGTACAGTGAAATAACGGTGTACTTTTCTGTACGTATAGTATAAGTATAATGAACCTATGTGTAGGTATAAGGGAACAAACTGTAATACTTGGATAATAAGGGGGTAACAACCAGATATTCAACACGTAAAGAACCGCGCAAGTACAGTGAAATAACGGTGTACTTTTCGGTACGTATAGTATAAGTATAAAGAACGTATGTGTAGGTATAAGGAAACAAACTGTATATGCTTTGGTAATAAGGGGGTAACAACCAGATATTCAACACGAAAAGTACCGCGTAAGTATATTGAATTTACGGTGTACTTTTCTATAAATTGCAAAGGAACAAACCATAATGTTTGGGTAATAAGGGGGTAACAATATGATATTTAACACGCAAAGAACCGCGTAAGTGTATTGAATTTACGATGTACTTTTCTTTAAGTATTGCATGTAAAGAATGATGCAAGGGTGGTGACAACCTAATGCAACCTGCAAATACATGCACCTGCATAAGTACATTAATAATAGTACCCTTATTCAGGGTTTTATATGGGGTGTTTAATGAATAAAATGTTTACAACCTGTGAAATTCTGAAACCTTATTGTATACTGTATGTATTTTAAATCTGCAATTCAATATAAAAACATATTTACATACACAACTTACCTTATTAATGTTCACTCGTCGATCTCACCACGGCCAGCAATGTCTTAACATCACTATCAATAAATAACTTTGCATGATATAGACCTACCGTGAGGGTTCAATGCGGATTAAAACAGGCTAGCATCTTTACTGCTGTTTGCAAAAAAAAAAAAAAAAAAAAAAAAAAAAAGGGGTGTGGGGGGGACCAACTGTTGCATTTCAGTGAATGTATAGCTGATGTTTTACAGAAAAATGTTGTAATTTGGTCTTCAATCAATTAAAACTGCTGCTGTAGTTTTCTCTGTTCTTAGTGTTCAAGTAAACACTAGTGCGTTGAACTTTAGCTTCTTCCCTCCTTGTTCCCTGTAGTTAAAGGGTAAATACAGTATTTGTTCCCCCCTTGTTCCCTGTACCTAAAGGGTAAATACAGCATTTGAGGGTTGTAAATTAAAGTGAAGCATTGTTCCCTCCTTGTTCCCTGTACTTACACGGTACATACAGCATTTGAGGGTTGTAAATTAAAGTGAAGCTTTGTTCCCTCCTTGTTCCCCCCTTGTTCCCTGTACTTACACGGTACATACAGCATTTGAGGGTTGTAAATTAAAGTGAAGCTTTGTTCCCTCCTTGTTCCCCCCTTGTTCCCTGTACTTACACGGTACATACAGCATTTGAGGGTTGTAAATTAAAGTGAAGCTTTGTTCCCCCCTTGTTCCCTGTACTTACACAGTACATACAGCATTTGAGGGTTGTAAATTAAAGTGAAGCTTTGTTCCCTCCTTGTTCCCTGTACTTAAAGGGTAAATACAGCATTTGTTCCCCTCTTGTTCACTGTAGTTTACAGGGTAAAATCTTGAAGGTAGTGAAACAAATATACAAACACACAATATATTTCTTTACTTTGTAACCTTTATTTAATAAATAGACATTTTAAAACACTTGATCTTAATCAAACATTGTCTCGTCTGTTATTGGCTATACTCATTCATTCATTCATTCATTTTCTTTTCAGCTTAGTCCCTTTATTAATCTGGGGTCACCACAGCGGAATGAACCGCCAACTTATCCAGCATATGTTTTACGCAGCGGATGCCCTTCCAGCTGCAACCCATGACTGGGAAACATACATACTCATTCACACATGCACTACGGACAATTTTAGCTTACCCAATGTCACATGTTTTTGGACTTGGGGAAACCGGAACACCCAGAGGAAACCCACGTTAACACAGGGAGAACATGCAAACTCCACACAGAAATGCCAACTGACCCAGCCGAGGCTCGAACCAGCGACTTTCTTGCTGTGAGGCGATTGTTCTACCTACCACCATGCTGCCATGTTTATACTTAAACTACAAAATACATTATTTCCTTCCTCCTTTTTCTGGCATCTCTTGCTTGGCTTCTTTTTTCCTCTCTTCTTCTTCTCCTCAGCTTTTACTGAGGACGCTGATGGTGAGTGGCTGATGGAATCCCATGGGGGTTGCTGCTCTGCATTTAATATAAAAAATATATACAGACATAAAGGCTTTTAGTAAGCTATACGTCTTTCTTTTGCTGTTTAAAATGTGTGTTGGTTGTCCAACACTAAACATTTACAGATATCATATGGACACTATACATTATTATCAAACAAAACATCATCAGAAATGATATACATTACTATCAAACACAACTACTATCATCAGACCATATGGGAGATTGTGATCATTTATAGTGATAATAATTAAAGTGCTGAGGAAAAAGGTTTAAATATACAGTAGGCTACTGTGCAAAAGTCTTAGTAGTAATTTCAAGGAAATTTACATTTCCAAACATTATTTTTGTCATTAGCTGTAATTAACGTATACAGTGAGATTATTGTCTGCACACTGAGTCAGACAACAGCCAGTGCTCCACACACAGAGATCTGATCTGATCATCATCCAGTCTGTCTGGAATGACATAAAGAAACGGAGACAAACTAAATCCAGAAGAACTTTGGCAACATCTCTAAGATGTGCAAAAAAACAATGTAAACGACAGTAAACATTGGTAAATATTCGCTGCTGGCTGATTAGGTTCGGGCATGAACTAACGTTAATGTACGTAGCGTAACGTTAAGCTAAAACAAATAAAATAAAATAAATGTAATCTGGTTAATGCACAATTTCTAATCTTAACAGTGGCCTCCATTTACTAACAACGATTTACTCACATGTGACGAAACGGAGCAATTCCAAACGTCCCAAAAGTCTGAGCAAAACCTCGTGGCACTGCAGTTTGATTCGGATCTTTAGAGGCTCCTTGACTCACGACTCGTTTGAATCAACGAATCTGTAGGCGTGTGCCTGAAGTGATAAAATACCGCGAGAAGGATTCAAATGCATACGCAGATGTCTGCTGTTCTTGCGATACTTTGATGTCACACTGATCGGTCTGTTGACGAATCGATTCAACTTCATGTTCATTCCCAGAATTTCCTGTTCACGGCAGTACAAGGACGGCAGCGTGAGGTAAATAAAACAAGTATTTTCATAGAAGTGTTTGTTTAGGTTTTGTTTCTATCTGATGTGTTTTCCTATTTTTTTAACCATTGGACCCTTTTCATACTGTTATGATGCGTTTAACGATCATCTGCATCTGAAATCCCTGAGTTTTAATATGATTTTTTATAAATAACATTTATTTGTATTTACGTATGTATTAGATAATGTTTGCATAAAATTACATATGCGAGGTGTTTGAAACAGTGTCTATGGGCAGGACAGTAAATTAGATGTTAGTCTCTCTTCTTGCTGCCGTCATCAGTTACACACTATTTTTTTTTTTTTTTTTTGTAAATGTCGAGATAACACACATCGTGAAGTTTTTATTTTATTCGAGCAACGATTGTAAAAAAAATGTGTTGTACTGTCCCATTCACTGCGCTCGCTGCTGAGAAACTCGGAAATGTGAAAACGGTCCATAACAGTACATCATCAACCATATTATGTAATCTATTACTTTATTAAGGACTAATGATGGGCTAAGACATGCACTTAATCAAAAACTAACCTTAGGGGTAGTTCACCCAAACGTTAAATTTACTTTCTATCTACTAAGTAACACAGAATTTAAATATATACTGAACTGCAAACAATCTTTACTTCAAAGTCTACAATGCCTGCACGTATATTTAAACTTTTCTCCTCTGTGCTTTAATTATCATCACTAGAAATTTTCACAATCTCCCATATGATCTGATGATAGTAGTTTTGCTTGATAGTATTGTATAGTGTCCATATGGTATCTGTAAATGTTTAGTGTGTGGAATTGTTGGACAACCAACACACACACACACACACATTTAACAGCAAAAGAAAGACGTATAGCTTACTAAAAGCCTTTATGTCTGTATATATTTTTTATATTAAATGCAGAGCAGCAAGACCTATGGGATTCCATCAGCCACTCACCATCAGAGTCCTCAGTGGAAGCTGAGAAGAAGAAGAGAGGAAAAAAGAAGCTGAGCAAGAGATGCCAGAAAAAGGGGGAAGGAAATAACGTGTTATTTTGTTATTTGAGTATAGGCAGGGCAGCATGGTGACGCAGTAGGTAGCACAATCGCCTCACAGCAAGAAGGTCTCTGGTTCAAGCCTCGGCTGGGTCAGTTAGCATTTCTGTGTTTTGGAGTTTGCATGTTCTAACCCCATGTTAGTGTGGGTTTCCTCCGGGTGCTCCAGTTTCCCCCACAAGTCCATAATATGTAGTGACATTGGGTAAGCTAAAATTGTCTGTAGTGTATGTGTGTGTTTCCCAGTGATGGGTTGCTGCTGGAAGGGCATCCGCTGCGTAAAACATATGCTGGATAAGTTGGCGGTTCATTCCGCTGTGGTGACCCCAGATTAATAAAGGGACTAAGCTGAAAAGAAAATGAATGAATGAATGAGTATAGCCAATAACAGACGAGACAATGTTTGATTAAGATGGAGTGTTTTAAATGTCTATTTATTAAATAAAGGTTACAAAGTAAAGAAATATATTGTGTGTTTGTATATTTGTTTCACTACCTTCAAGATTTTACCCTGTAAACTACAGTGAACAAGAGGGGAACAAATGCTGTATGTACCGTGTAAGTACAGGGAACAAGGAGGGAACAAAGCTTCACTTTAATTTACAACCCTCAAATGCTGTATGTACTGTGTAAGTACAGGGAACAAGGGGGGAACAAGGAGGGAACAATGCTTCACTTTAATTTACAACCCTGTTACGTGCCAGCACGTATTGGTTATTTATGTTTGTATTATGCGTCTCATTGTGTTTTTTATTCTCTCTATCACCCCAGTTCACTTCCTTGTTTTGGCTACTGCTGTTCCTGATTGGCTGGTTCACTTCCACTTGATTCAACCAATCCTGACACTGCCTTATGCTGATTGGTTTCTCAGTGACAACTTGGTCCCGGTCTCAGCCAATCAGATCACTCCAGCTCACTATATATTTTTTTCCCTGCCAGCAGTTTGGGAGTCTTTGTTGGCTCGATTTGTTGTTGGTTTCTGTGCTTGTTTGCTTGCTTTATTGATTGATTGATTGATTGATTGAATCTGTGATTATATCCCCATTTAGTTTTGTTGTGATATGTATTGTCTGTCTTCACCTTTATTTACACTGTGTTGTCATTTTGGTTTAGTCACTGTCTGTTCCTACCTGTGTAATCAACCATTCCCTTTCCTCATGTTTCCCTACAGAGGTTTGGTAGAAAGACTGGTAGGTAAGTAGGTCACGTGACATACATTTCAACACATAGGAGTTTAACTGTCTAGAGATACACTAGGGAAGAGGGTGAGCGCCAACCCGTGTATTTTTGTTTAAGTGGATAGTTAGTGTAGTTTAGGTAAGACGTCTTGGACGTTGAAGATTTATTTTTCACATTATTGTTTATTAGACTAGATTAGAGGGGATTTGAAATTAGTAAGACTGTTTGGTTTTGATTGTTTCTTTGCTTTAGCGCCACCCATAGCCAGTCTTTCTGATTAATGTTTTGTTTTGGTTGTGATTTGTAAATATTGTAAATAGTTCACTCACTGTTTCACTTATCACCACCTGTAATAAATCACTTTATTCGCACTGCAATTCTTGTTTCGGTCATTACTTTGAGTACAATTTTAATTGAGTGTTTGTTTGAACCAGTTCCTTGGTCAAGTGTGCAACCCCACTCCCCTAGACTGCCCAGGGGTTGTAACAAACCCTCAAATGCTGTATTTACCCTTTAGGTACAGGGAACAAGGGGGGAACAAATACTGTATTTACCCTTTAACTACAGGGAACAAGGAGGGAAGAAGCTAAAGTTCAACGCACTAGTGTTTACTTGAACACTAAGAACAGAGAAAACTACAGCAGCAGTTTTAATTGATTGAAGACCAAATTACAACATTTTTCTGTAAAACATCAGCTATTCAATTACTGAAATGCAACAGTTGGTCCCCCCCCCCCCACCCCTTTTTTTTTTTTTTTTTTTTTTTTGCAAACAGCAGTAAAGATGCTAGCCTGTTTTAATCCGCACTGAACCCTCACGGTAGGTCTATATCATGCAAAGTTATTTATTGATAGTGATGTTGAGACATTGCTGGCAGTGGTGGGATCGACGAGTGAACATTAATAAGGTAAGTTGTGTATGTAAATATGTTTTTATATTGAATTGCAGATTTAAAATACATACAGTATACAATAAGGTTTCATTATTTCACAGGTTGTAAACATTTTATTCATTAAACACCCCATATAAAACCCTGAATAAGGGTACTATTATTAATGTACTTATGCAGGTGCATGTATTTGCAGGTTACATTAGGTTGTCACCACCCTTGCATCATTTTTTACATGCAATACTTAAAGAAAAGTACATCGTAAATTCAATATACTTACGACGTTCTTTGCGTGTTGAATATCATATTGTTACCCCCTTATTACCCAAACATTATTGCAATTTATAGAAAAGTACACCGTAAATTCAATATACTTTCGCGGTACTTTTCGTGTTGAATATCTGGTTGTTACCCCCTTATTACCAAAGCATATACAGTTTGTTTCCTTATGCCTACACATACGTTCATTATACTTATACTATACGTACCGAAAAGTACACCGTTATTTCACTGTACTTGCGCGGTTCTTTACGTGTTGAATATCTGGTTGTTACCCCCTTATTATCCAAGTATTACAGTTTGTTCCCTTATACCTACACATAGGTTCATTATACTTATACTATACGTACAGAAAAGTACACCGTTATTTCACTGTACTTACGCGGTACTTTGCGGGTTGTAAAAGAAAGCGTTACCAAAGAAAGTTTACTGTAGATAGTTTGCAGTTTCATCAGCATAGGCCAGCTTCAACACTTGTTTGTAGACCGCTCTACATACAATCTCAGAACAACAACAATTAGACTCTTACATAACGTCATTTACTGCGTCATACATATAGGTGTTTAACCCCCAGGGGTCGAAGACCGCGTATACTTGTTTTGGTGCGTCTTCTCCTCATAACGCCAAAAAGAACTTTAAATTACACTTACAGTTTTGATCGTACAGATAAGATCATACATCTATCGGATGTTATCTGTCTAGTTTTTATTGTGTACACTCACAATGATTTGTTATAACAACCGTCTGCACAAGACGTAGACTGTAGACTGTGGTCAGAAAAAACACGTCATTAAAACGAACTGAAACTCAACAAATACTCAACAAAGAGGCATGAGAGATATATCTATAGAAAGCTTGATATGTCTAGTTTTGTGTTAACCAATTCAATTTGAAAAAAAATAAAAGTATAAAAGTAAGGACTGGTATGGATTCTCCTGTATCGCCTCATTACAGCTAACGTGATCCCGCCCTCAGTGAGCGGGCTGTTCATATGGAAATGAACTGAGGTGAGCCAGGTAATAATGTACATGCTCCCCGAGACATGGCATAAAACGCCAAGCTTTATCATAGATGCGCATGTTACATGAGTGAAGAAGCACTTCGGATGATACTGGACAGCGATGAAGAATTTACTTTCTCCTCAGAGGAAGAGCGCGACTCTGACGAATGCATACATTTTGAAGAACGTCTAGACCCAGAGGACGATAGAATTCCTGTTAAGTAAGTCTTTTATTTTTACCTTCATGATTTATATGAAATATGTCCTTACAGGTCACTTGTAGTTTCATTGCTGTACAAAGTGTATCCTATAGTGTATACATATAGCGTATAATGACAACATAGGCCTATGTAATAAAATGTAATGTTATATGAAATAAACAATAATATATGTGTATATTATATGTATATAATACCGTAGGCTGCTGGTTATACAACAGCAACTATTGAATTAATAAAACAAATTATTTGAAGTACTTTACTATAGTATGGTTTAAAACAACTACATTGTTCACTATAAACTACTAATAATGTTTTTCATGGGAGTATGGTAAACGTTTTTGTGGCTGATTGTGTTAAAATATAGTTTTTTTTTTGTAAATTAGTACTAGTAACAGTAAACATCACAAAAATGTTAATAATGTAGTTTATATAATGAGCTTGCTTATTTGTTTTTTCCAGATGTGAAAACAACAGCGGTAAAGAGAGAGATGCTGACATGGCTCCACAGGCTCAGAGATTCCTTTCTGTACATGAACCTGGACCACAGCTAAGACCATGTGATGCTCACACTGGGCTTATACAAACCTTACATCCTTTATTATCTTATATTTCATATTTACATTGTTGATTTTGCCCTGAATGTGTGAATGTGAATGTGTGTAAATTCAAGTGCATGCCTTAAGTTATATGTAAAGTGTATTTATAGGTAACTTTATCAGTAGATTTGCTATATGTAAGTTTACAGAGTTTTATGCAGTGTACTGACTATCGCAAGTGTATCGAGTTATTTTGTGTGATTAGTTAAATATATTTTAAATAAACTGCAAACAAAACAATATATAAACTTATTTTTTCCTCAGATTCTTAT
Source organism: Danio kyathit (assembly GCA_903798195.1). Taxonomy (NCBI): domain Eukaryota; kingdom Metazoa; phylum Chordata; class Actinopteri; order Cypriniformes; family Danionidae; genus Danio; species Danio kyathit. The sequence continues at coordinate 573,509 of CAIGQS010000016.1, forward strand.
TTTGAAACTCTTCCCTTTTATGCAGAGTTCAGACTGCATAATTTTCAAAGTAGTCGTGTCACAGATGTTTTCACACTGCATGACTATCTGGGCTAGCGTTCCGTCGGTGCTTTGTTCACACTGCAAGATGTATCGGCGACAGGAGAGTTCACACTGCATGACTTTAAAATAGGAAGAATTGCCGACAACTTTGTCCAAACTACGTTTCACAACCAAACACACGTGAGAAGACATGGAAACAGTTCCAGGTCACGTAATATATATATATCTTTTTAATAACTACATAATGAGAATGATGCCTTTAGTGGGGTAGAAAATGTACTTATTTTGCTCACCTGGCTTTGAAGGGAGCAATTTCTCTTAAACTTTTTTTTATTTTTCGACCCGGTTGTGCGTATTGCTCAGATGACACGTCAACAGACATGGTGCTCCTGCCAAATTTGAGTTTTTCCTCAATTTCTTGGGTCCAAATAAACTGAAAAGGAGCACCTTTAACTTCTCCCCCAACCTCCTGCTGGCCTGCAGGTACCCAGTAGTGAATGCTGCCCTCTCATTGGCTGTAGGTGATCGCTGATGTTATTTTCAATCAGAGCACATATCACATGGCATGATTTTAATTCATCAGCGATTCTCTCAGATTGCGTCTTTCATAGTTCATACTGTGTGATTGTTACTCACGTGAACGAGCACTGATTTGTCGGTGATTTCAGGCGTTTGTCGGCAATTTCTCAACCAGTTGCCGAGTCAAAATCAGGGCTAAAATCATGCAGTCTGAACTCTGCATTAGTCACATATCTGTCTGATGGCTCATTATGCAGCTTATTATGCAGGTCTTTGTCTTCTCAGGTGTGAATCACTGCATTAGTAATGATAGTTCACGCCTTTTTACATAGACCATTTTCACTCAAAAAGTGACTTAGAAAATTTTATTCAATATATTGTTTTCTGTGAGCAAGTAAACAAGATAATTTTCACATCATTTTAAAGCAAAAACATTAGGCTGCAAGACTGAGTTCTCAAAAGTCTTGTGAACAAATGTTCTTTGTGTGTTTCACAGTCTTGTTTCAGTGACTTTTGCAGTGATTTTCACTATCCACGCATAAACGTTTCTTTCTCAAAAACACAAATACATGCTGCTTAGGTGTCATTGTAGCCCAGCTTGTGCTGTTTACAGTGTTATCACATTTTAGCCATTAATATATTTTTAAGATACAGAAAACAACACAAATGTCAGTGCATGTCAAAACTTCTCCAGGGCCCCAAAACACCCTTAGACCCCTGGTGGTTAACCTGATAGTTAAAACACAGACTATAAACATTTCTGTGTCTATGTGTGTGTGTGTGCGTAATTCTATACAAGAACTTCTAATGATTACTTGGACATCACATACAAAAGTCAGACAGCCACTAGAGTATGCAGAGCTAGAACACACGCACAAAGTACAATCTGTTCTTACTCCAGGCTGAAAAGTGTACTCACAGCCGTCTTATCAAACTGACAGATCTACCTCCAAACTGGCAGCTTACATGAAAAGGAATTAACTTTAAAAAGATTAAACACATAAAATGGCAAATAACTCAGGAAACAGTAGATCCTGAGGAAATAAATCAATAGGCATACAGAAAAGCAGACACGCACATATTCCAGATTTACTCTGAAGAGGGAGGACACTGAGGTCATTATATAATGTAGGCCCTTAAACATTCAACTTTATTAATAATCATAAAGACAGGAGAATTTACACGTGTTTCATCAGACATCCATCAGAAAACCCTCGCCATCAACTTACTATGTTTACTGTGTTCTGAGAGCTGAGATTCTTTTTTTTTTTTAGGGTAAGTGTGCAAAGGTCTTTCTCACTCTCTCTGCCACACACACACACACACTATACTCCATATAAAAGGCAGAAACTCTGCTTTTTTTTGCACTGCAGCTGATGATCAATAGTAAAAATCATAAATCTCTTTCCAACAGGGTAATGTAACGGTGGTAAGGGAACGGTGATCCCCAAAAAAATAAACAAACATTCCAAAAATATGTTTGTCGCTTGTTTTTAAATGATTAATCTTGTGCGCCATACAGAATATTTGTCAAAATGCCTTTAAAAAAAAATACCATGGCTAGCTCTCACCACTAATTACAAATATTAAACATAAAATAAATAAATAAATAAACAAACAAACTAAAAACTAAATGAACAAACAATGAGAACCAGAAAAAACTCAGACAATTGCTGTATTTGTCTAAATAAAGTTTGTATTAGTCAATAATAATAATAATATGAAGAATAAAAACATTTTGTACTTTTCACACACAAACAGCAGTGTCAACAACAAAACAAACAATATAACACTAATCACAATGTAACAAGACCCTCAGCACTTATAACTCAAATGAAAGTGAAAGAAAAAATGCAAATGATTTCAGGCCATCAGATTCGTCAGATTTGAAAACAGGCAAAATAATACTGGTAATAATAGTACGGGGAGAAAACAAAACAAGTGAAATAAAATGAAAATTTGGGCAAAAAAAAAAAAAAAAACTTCTTACCCACGGAGCTGTGGGGTCAAGGGAAATGAGAGGGGGAAAGGCAAATGTGGAGGTGGGGATTTAAAGGTTAAGGGTGTCAACGAACCCAGCAGGTGAGTAGAAGCCATGGGTCCCTAACAGAAAACTCTGACACTGTCGACTGCGGGATGAAGGCTTTCGGCAGCTGACTTCATGCCAGTGAGAAAAATCTGTAAGTTTATTTTGTTCAGGACACACTGCACTGAAGTCTTTGGTGACGCACTCGTTCTCTGACGTAACGATCACTTCAGTAACAAGACATCGGTCTTTGCTTCAGTACGTACTTTTGCTTTTTGTTTCTCACAGCCAGTCGTTAAGTTTACCTTGCTCGTCTCGACCCAGTTTCTCTACTCGTTTCCCCGCACTGCAACAGTTCAGTCAACTGCTCTTTCTTCCGCATACCACATAATGCTGCCCTTTTTAACTCTCCTCTTTCTTTATACTCTTTATACTACCCATTTCCTTTTTGCCATCCCAGGGGTGGAGACCAATTAAACAATGTTGACTGTCGTCACAGAAAACACCAACAATCATAAATGCATGATTCAAGAGTTCACACTTAGCTGATGATTGATTATAAAATAATTTGGCATGCTGTCCCGGGAGAGAGCCCTGAGCTCATAAGATCCTCAAGCCCGGGAAAAGAAGAAAATTAGTAGATCAATTGAAGCTGGAGGTAGAGGGAATTAGGATGTAGTAGACTAAGGGAAGAGATAGAAGAAGGGAATAAAACATAGCTTTTAATAGAGCTAGTCTGGATATTTTTGGCAGCATGGAGGTGGGAAATAAAGGAGGTGATGGAAAGCAAGGAGAAATCCGGGAAATGTGTTTTGTAGAGGGAGTAAAATGTTTGAATGAATTCCATGCGGTGAGATATGACTGAAGTGTTCTGGGGGGACTGCGTGCAGCATGAGAGATATGGAAGTTTCACGTAAGTAGTATAATGGGTGATTTTGGGCAATGTCATTTGTGAATCATGTGGGACAGGTGTTTGATGTTGGTCTGCTTCTGGTGCCAAGAGCCAAATTTTCTGGAAAAGAAAGCGAGAGAGAGAATCAGCAATTTGATTTTTGCAACCTGAAACATGTTCAGCAGTCATAATGAATTGTTTTTTTGGCTAACGTCCATACAAGGTGTCTTAATAAGGGCATAATTGGTGGTGAATGCGAGCGCCGTTTATTAATGCAATGAATGGTGGCTTCGTTGTCACAATGTGCAAGAATGCTGCAGGCGGACTATTAGTCTCCCCACAGAAGCGCAGTGGCGACTATAGGGTAAAGCTCAAAGGGCGGATGAATGCTGATTTTTTTTTTTTTTTGGTAAAGTGAGCATTTGTGGGAACTATGTTGAAGCAAACCAATGTCCCTGGTAATAACCGCTGAACCCGACTGAGGGGGCGTTGTCGGTGAATAAGTTAATATCCACCGGAGATGAAATTAAGTCACTAGGAAAAGGAACAGCCGTTCCATTGCTTAAGAAAATTCATAAGATGAGTTCATTGCGACTGGGTTTAGAGAGAAATGTTGTATGTTCTAAACCGGGGACTGTGGTGGAGAGCTGAAGCAAAATTAGCAAAATTGAGATGTCCGAGAATAGATAAGAGTTCGCGTTTAGTGCATGTCTGTTTCTCGAGAAAGATTTGGAATAGATTATGCAATTGTTTTTTTCTTTAGGAAGAGATGCTTGAAATTTATTAGAATCTAAGGGTGCTTTCACACTTGGTTCAATTGCCTGGATCGTACCCAAGTTCGATTGTCCCCCCTTGCCACGTTCTCGGTTGGTTTATGTTCACACTGTCTTTTTTCCTTCTGAACCCCGGTATGCTTGCGTCATCAAGCTGCTGTTTTGTTTACGGCTGTTGCTAGGTGACGGTCTCGAAAGCAAAGCGCCAAACCCCAGTACCCCAGATCACCTCTTTCAGGCGGACTCGGGAACAGTTCACGGGTGCGCACCCGAGTTCAGAAGACACGTTCACACTAGCTAAACGTACCATACTATGACGTCAAACAAACCCGGGTGTGGACCAAAAGTGCTAGTGTGAAAGCACCCTAAGTTGATACCCAGGAATTCTATAGAAGTGCTGGGTCCAGATGTTTTCTCCCCTGCGAGGAGGATTCCCAGATACTCTAAATCCTTTTGGGTGATCGCTAGGTGTTTAGCCAGAGGAGGAGGGGGAGAAATAAGAAGAAAATCATCTAGAAGGTGGATAAGGTGCGGGATTTCATAGTTATTAGATAAAATGCAGCATAATGCTTCTGAAAGCATGTTGAAAATTTTGGGGCTACTTTTGCAGCCGAAAGTTAGTCGGACTGCAAAGTAGAATTGTGAGCACCATTTGATGCCAAAAAGATGCCAGAAGTGTGGGTGGATTGGCTGATTTTGAAGGCGGATGTAATGTCGACTTTTGCTAGCCAAGCATTGCAACTGGCTATTTTGATGAGGGAAATGGCTTGATCTATGTCATGGCAATTAAGAGAGTATTGGACTGATGGAATAGTGCTGTTAATGCAGGGAATATAGAATTGTGAGGAGCGGAGAGATCGATAATCAAGCATTTTTTTTTTTACCAGAAAATGTTCTAGTTGCAACGCTGATAGGACTAATACGGGAAACGGTGGGGCGGGGAATGGTCCTATCATAAAATTATTATTGATTTCTTTTTTTGATTAACAGATCCACTGTTTCAGGTTCGGTAATTGCAGATTGTAGATTGGGACAGAATAGATTAGAATAGATAGAAGGAAGGGAGAGCTGAAACGCCCAGGTGGAATCCGTGGGTTAGACCTGAAATCAGAAAATCAGAGAAGTTAGTATCGGGGTGACAACGCAATTCGAAAGCAAGTTGAGAAATATTCACAGCAGTCGACATTTATTTTTTGCTCTTAACACCTGGCATACAACTCTTGGCGTGAGTGCCGTCGCAGTAATTGCATATATGGAGGATTTTACAGGGAGCCCGGTAACATCTGCTAATATTAAAATTTTGGCAGATGTTACAGTTGGAAGCAGAGGAGTGAGAAGAAGAAGAGGGGAGAAGAGAAGGCAGGTTATAGCTGGGTGGGCGAGGAACGTACCTAGAAGATTTAGGTGGTTGTGCAGAATTGGAAGAGGAAGTGATGAAGGGGCAGGATGTGGTGGGGTGGAGACTGGAGTGGCAGATGGCGCAAGATAAATTGCGGCATCCTAAAAAGAAATTTGATTCCACTGAAGCACTTGAATAGCGCATTTGGCTGAGAACAGTTTATGATGCGTGTAAAAATGTGTACCCCTATAGGAGAGCGCGAGTTCGGCTATAATAGCCATGTAGTCATTTAACTCGTGCCACCTATTAGAGAAGACTGAACAGATGACGTCGGTATAGTGTGCAATGGAGAATTCGGAGAGAGATAATGTTTGTGATTGAGTGATGGATTTTGATTTAAGAGTAACGGTGAATTCGCCGTAATCTACCTGCCGTTCTGCCGTGGGAGGCAGTGTTTCCTCTGGGATTTTTTCCAGCTGTGGCGGCAGGCTTTTTTTACACAGATCTGCCAACTATTTTATAGACAAATATTACACACAGTACAAGGCGATATTGCATTCATGCAATACGAGCTTGCGAATCTCTTTGCTTGCGCGCCGACTTCCTCTGTTCGTGCACAAAAGTTCTTGCACGCCCTCAAATTTACACGCTCAAGTGCAGATCTTTATGTGCTCTCTCAAATAACCGCTGCTGAAGTGTGTTTTAATGCGTTTTTGTGCGTTTTGCGACATTAATGCATCCTGAAGTAAAGTGAAACGGCTATAAACTCCAGCAACATAGTCATTGTATGCAGAGCCATTGACCTTTATCAATAAAGTATACTTATGGAAAATGTGTTCATCTTAACTGAAAGCTACGTCGTGTTTTTTGGCCTCGTGCATCACGCACCTGTCAGTCAGCATGTCACCTTAAAGAGTTGAACAAATAGCGCACAGCACTACGGTTACAGAAAAGTTCGCGCTGTTTAATTCACTTACCTTTTAATATGTTTTGGTGCGATTATAACCCGCTATAAAAAAACACGACTGAATGTTTTAAATGTGAATTTGTAATGTAACCATGGCGGAATGAATTTTGGTGTGGCGGCCCGCCACGGAAGAATGAATGTAGTGGAAACCATGGGAGGTGTAATGGGTGAAAGGAGTGAGAAGAGATTTATATCTGCACCTGAGAGAATTATTTTTTTTATTTATTTTTTTGTTGTGTTGGCAACTGCAGGTGGTTCCATGGCTAGAGCATTTTGCGGCGGAGGGAGGGGCATGGCTGTGTAAAGGGTGAATGGGGAGCGTGGTGTAGAAACTGGTGTGGGGAGAGTAGAATGAATGATGGGTTCAGTGCTGATGTGTGCGAGGGTAAGAGTAGAGGAAGGAAAAAAGGGGCGTTGAGTTGAAAAGGGTAGGTCTGAGGTCGTAGGGTGAAAGGTAGAAGGTTGAGGTGGGCGAGATTGGTTTTGAAGAAATGCGTGAGGAACAGAAATGTTAGGATTGAATTGAGAGACCGAGGTAGAAGGCATTTGTAAGCTGGTTTGAGCGCTAGGGGAAGCTGGCGGCCAAGAGAAGGGGGTGGATCCGGGATCAGAGTAGAGGTGGATAGAGGGGTTGTGGTCCTGGTTAGAGTCTTGCTGGTAAAAGGTAGGTGACATAGTTTGGGGTTGCCAGGTTTCCTGAGGGTGTTGTCCTGAGGGGGTGTGGCTTGAAACGTGTTTTTGTTTTGATTTTTTTTTTCTGGGTTGTGAACAGGGAGGTTGAGTGTAAGGATTGTGGCAAGAACTGGTGTTCCGAGTGGATGATCTGGCAGATGGGCTGACCGAGGGGTGAGAGTCTGAAGTGGTGTATAATTTTAGGAGTTCCGGTTTATTGAGGTTTCGGGGAGCATAGATGCCAAGATCGGCGAGGAGTTTCCTGAGTTCAGTGATGGTTATTCTTTTTGTCGGCCGGATGGAGGAGGTGGCTGAGACGTAGGATGAGGTAGGTGAAATATTATAAATTCTTGAAGCTGCAGGCAATGGTGATCTGTGGCGATGCAGCCTGGTGGTAGCGGAGCAGGTGGTCGATGTTGATAGGGTGATCTTGGAGGTTGGTGTCCTGGTCGTTTGGCATGATATTGTTGTTGTTGTTGTTGTTATTGCTCATAGTGTTTGTTGTTGTTGTTGTTGGAGTTTTTATTGAAGATGTAGTTGGAGATGTGATTATTGAAGAAGTTATTTTTGCAGTAGCGGTAGCAGCTGTAGCAATTCTGGAAGTGGCAGTGGCAGTAGCAGTAGCTGGCTGATACAGAGCGGTCTTCAAAGCAAAGATAGCGGTGATGCGTAACCCAGGGTATTTGTAGTAGCTTAGGAATTGTCTGATTGGTGCATTGTGAATTGGATAATGCGGGTTAAATTTTTGTTATAGTAGAGGCCAATGGGGAAAAAACAGCCATGAAATTAACGAAAAGGGAGTAAATTTGACCAGAGTGTATTGAGATTTTTTATTTATTTATTTCAAAGCATTGTCCTAGAATGTCACAATAAGATGTCCCCAAATATCAGTTTGCTGAAACACAGAAAGTTTTGGCCAAATTAAGCCTCAAAATCAACCCAGAATGTATGAAAATGACCCAACAGCACACAAGGGGAAAGATGCACATTCCAGCCTTTATGCAGATGCTGTACAGGTTTGCTTCATGTCTGCAAGGCAAATATTCAGCTGTTTGTTTAGCTGTTACCCCAGAACTTTTTTTTCTTGGATGTGTTTACCAGTCAGGCACAGAATGAACAAGTATTCCCTGTCTGCTTTTACAAATTTTAGTAAAAACATTTTTTTGTAATTATGAATATAAAAATAGGGCATTTACAGCTTTCAAATCTGTGTCTTATCAATATGACCAAAATGACTTTTGTGATCAATTATGTAAGATACTCTGAAAAACTGGACTAACACAGTTTCAATTTACTATAACTTCTATGTTAAGTGGCTTTGACACAATTTACATGGTAAAAGCACTGGATAAACAAAGATGAATTAAATGGAATCTGCTTAAATGTGTACATGTTAATGGACCAAACAAAATATGATCTGATTTATTTTACATTTAATGTGCATCAAAATTACAGTGTGTAGCCAATGTTTCCAGTGTCCTTTCACTTTTCAGCTTTTGATGAGAGTTTTTAAGACTTAATGAAAACTGTTTTTTCATTTTTTATTTATTTCAGACCTAGTTGAAGAGAATGAGTTGAGTAAAGAGGAGGAACATCATGTCAAAATTGGAGGAAAAAACTCATTTACAGACTGATGGTATTTTGATAAGGAGAGACAAGAATCGTTTCACCTGCACTCAGTGTGGAAAGAGTTTTGGAACAAAACACTATCTTAAGATTTACATGATGATCCACACTGGAGAGAAACCATTCACCTGCACTCAGTGTGGGAAGAGTTTCAGCATATCATCATCCCTTAATCAACACATGAGGATCCACACTGGAGAGAAACCATTCACATGCACTCAGTCTGGGAAGAGTTTCAGCATATCATCACACCTTAATCAACACATGAGGATCCACACTGGAGAGAAACCATTCACATGCACTCAGTGTGGAAAAAGTTTCAACTGCTCATCGAACCTTAATCAACACATGAGGAACCACACTGGAGAAAAACCATTCACATGCACTCAGTGTGGGAAGAGTTTCAGCCAATCATCATCCCTTAATCTACACATGATGAGCCACACTGAAGAGAAACTATTCACTTGCACTTAAGCCAAGGTCACACTGGACTTTTCTCCCCATAGACTTACATTCGCACGCACGCGAATGCGTCAGACTGGAAACGCAAGTTCGTTCAAGTTTCGCAGTTTTCAAAATTGAAACTGCACCAGACGATTTACACTAGAGAGACTGTACACATGTTCACTCTATGACAAGAGGTTTAATCAGTTAACACATCTGAAAACACAAAAGAGGATTCACACTGGAGAGAAACCGTACAGATCTGATCAGTGTCTACAGAGTTTCGCTTATTCGGCGCAGCTTAAGAAACACATGGACAAAAAGTTGCACACATGACTTGAATTCAGCAAAACATTTTCTCATGTGCACAGGATGTTTCATGTCTGAATAATGTTTGAAAAGGCTGAGTGACGGTATACTGTTTTCCAACACTCCTACACTGCAGTAAGCGGGGCTGTAAATGTGTTGCGCTCCTCGCGTTTACCGTAAACACAATGATGGCGGCTGAGAGAAGAACAGTTTCATAAACATCTGGCAAGCAGCACCTCTGCGGCTTAAAATCTCTTTGCAAGTGATTGTACAGGTGCGGATACATCTGTACTCCACTCTCCAGTGTATTTATGTAGCTAGTGTTGTTTTGGATGATGTTCTCTGTCTGACTCCCTGAATGAGAAACAAATCACTGGGAAGACACAGCACATCAAAGAAGGTGGAGCTCCAGGATGGTTAGTTTGCAGTATACCAGGGCCTCAAGTAAAAAAAAAAAAAAGCATTTTATTCAATTGTCCTGTGTTGCATCTTTTATTTGTAAAGTTTCTTTACTTTTTAGGTTCAAGATTCTTTCTAGTTTACTACATTTACTTTTTTTGAGTAGAATACAAACTTGATGAATATTTTATGATTTAGGCAGAGCGACAGGTAATACGTTTTACAAATATTATGTGGTAAATCCAGATTTGGTGCCTGCATTACTCCTCAATGGCTAAATAAAAATGGTTGTGCTAGCTACCCCAGGACGCTGTGACTACTCAGGAGTCCTCATGTCAAGACCTGCCATCTCATTGACACTTTAACCTTATGGTTTTGTTTTGCATTACTTATATCATGTAGTTAAAGTGTTGTTGTGATTATATCCTAAGTTCTTTATCTTCAATTTTATCCCTAGACATTTGTTAGTTGCTTTGATTTATTGTTCTATGAGTTACATTTTATAATAAATAATTTACATTCAGACTATTTTGTTGGCTCATCTCTCTTTTATGTTGCTATTCAAACAAGCGGGTCATAACACTTTGTAAAATGTTTCCAGTTGTATCCGTCATCTCTTCCTTTCAGTCATGACCATAGGTGAGAGTAGGAACCTAGATTGAGCGGTAAATTGAGAACATTGCCTTTCGTCTCAGCTCCTTCACCACAACAGACAATCACATCAACTGCATTACTGCTACCACTGCACTGATCCATCCTTTAATCTCACATTCCATTCCTCTCAGAAGTCAAGCCCCACTCTCGGCCAGCCATCGGCTGACTTCTTTATGCAGCTCAAAGGACAGAGCTGTCCAGTGAGACGCTTGCTAATACCCAGAGTTGGACCACAAGCCAGATGGCTCAATCCAGGCGTAGACCTGGCCAGTCCCATCCAGCCTATGACCTACTTGTGCTGCAAATGGGATCATTTGTCCCAATGAGCATTTAACCAAGGCCGAACCTGGACACTGGCGTCCCACGCAGCACTTTTAACAGATGAGAGAGGGATCATTTTTCCAGATTGAAGCCATTTTTAACACACAGATGCAGGAATAATGACCAGCCCATCCCAATAAAGACACTGCATGGCGATAAATGTTTGAACACCATATGACCTTTATTGTTTTAGAAAATTGTATATTATTTATTCAGGAAGATTCAGAGTCCTCTGTTGGTTGGCGTGGGCGTGCCCCCCTGACTTTTCTCCTTCTTAGATTGCTATGGCAGCGTCCTCCTGATGGTTCCCTCCTGCAAAGGAGAGACAGTAAGGCCGGTTAGCCAGCATCACATGCCCTGCTGTTCACATCCATGCTTTGGCTAGCCAAAGAGGAACTGGCTTACCAGGGGTGACTCGGTACTGTTTGCCCTCTTGCGCCCCTTCCGTGGGTGGGTTTCTCAGTCCCCCGCCACCTCCTCCTCTTCCACCAAGGCCCTCTCGAAGAGTCTGCGGTGCTCACGTGCTTGCAGAGGGCCAAGGTGAAGTGCGTAGAATTTATCTGAGGTTGAAGTGTCATGACACATGAAGTGTGCCAACTTCTGCCGATCCTCTGAAGAATGTGCATTCATTGCCTGCGTCAGAGACAGACAGACAGAACCTTTATAGGGTCAAAGCCACTGGCGGTCATGTGGCAACAGGGGCATTGCATTCATACTGATGTGCGTTGCGATGGTTGTCCAGACGTCAGTGAAGGTGGGCTTGCCGAGAAGCCCCATGCTGGTCCACGCAGATTGAAAATATTTGTTCAGGGTCTGGCAGGGACTGGCTCTGGAGGTAAAGAAGAAATAGGTGGCCCGCCTCCCACCCAGTAGACCAGCCCGCAGCTCCAATAACCTCTGGAACCAGCTGTATTCTTCCTTGTTGAGAGATAACTGAGCAGCACCAAAGAATCTGTTAGTCTTATGTGAAGTGATCTGACCATGGAAGAAGCAGAGGCAGAGTGAGTGAGTGGGTGAGTGAATACTACTGGTGGCCCCCACCCGCAGAGCCAAGGAGTCACACTCACGTTGATGAAGTAGGCTGGCCCATCTGGGCTTCTGGAGGCCTCTTCAACCTCCTGAATGGTCAGATTCTGGAACACGCCACAGCGGTGTCCTGAGATGGAGATCAGGTAAGCCATGAGAATCCATAGAAGCGCCACTGCTGCTGGGTGTCGGGGTTCGACTTGAGGCTATCTGGTAAAATTAGAGAGATTGGACTTTTCCAACAAACCTCATACACCAAGCTGTTGGTGCCTCAGAGCGGAAATTTATATATATATATATATATATATATATATATATATATATATATATATATATATATATATATATATATATATATATATAAATTAAACATTTTATTTTCTGGGGCACCAACAGCTCTTAGTTACACCAGCCAAGTCAAGTGTACCATTCGGGGGGAGAGCACCTTTGACATGACTTTGACTTGCGATGCTGGAACTTGATCCTTGAACCCACCCACCCCAACCCTTCCCTGACCTTCTTCTTCTCCTCCTCCTCCCTCCCCTCCGCCACTCCCGACGATACTGCCGTGTGAATTCGCCCAGGGTGGACCTCACCTTGTCCACCTGCTTTCTGAGGTCTGAGAGCTGGGCCTGGATACGCTCCGTAGTTAGCCTGCAGCAGGGGTCAGCGCACGGACGCCCGGCTTCGAGGTCGCCGGGGTCCTGGTCCTCCTCCTCCGATGATGCTAGCCGAGACACAACGGGAACCGGCGGGTAAGTGGCCTGCAACCACCGCAGTTCCTGGTTTACCTTCCGGCACTTTGCTCTCCCCATGGCCTCCTTCAGGGCTGAGGCAGAGAGCTCCACGTGCTGCTTCGACAGCCAGGCATTGGACACAGCGTCTTCCATGTGTCCACACGGCCAGCAAGAGCAAGAGCCTCTTCTCGTCCGAGTTCGTCACCTTGTGAACCGCTGACAGGTGCGGCGAGAGCCGGCTGTAAAAATTGAGGCAGAGTGCACTTTCGGCCATGACCATCCAAGACAAACGCTGCGGGGGAAAGAGACCCACATGCCGCGTGGTGCAGTTCAAAAGGAGCGGTCCACTTCCGCGTCATGCTGCTGGTGAACCTTTTAAAGGGACAGACACCTCCTACGCCAGGGGTTTAAACCGATACCTTCAGATCCTTTGGTTCAAACCGGGTTTGGAATGCCCATTTTAAGGCTATTACGACTTCAAAGGAACCATAAATGTCCATCAAACATGCACCGTTTTGGGCAGCTTCACTGCGCCAGCCGTGGGAACTTTTGCACGGCTCTTTTTCCTTTTTTCCTTTCAAAGTGATCAGAGTAGTGTATGAGCCACTAATTTCGGGGCAGCCTCACTGCGCCAGCCGTGGGAGCTTTTGCACGGCTTTTTCCCTTTCAAAGGGATCAGTAGTGTGTGAGCCCCATCGAACACGCACCAATTTTGGGCCAACCTCAATGCGCCAGCCGGCTTTCTCTTTCTTTTCACAAAAGAACCAACATAGAACCATCGAATGGGTACCAACACAGAAGGGGGGTCTGGAGCCAGCCTAGACCCATAGCCTGCACCGCTGGCCCTGGCGTTTCACCCGCCAGAGACTCTAATAAGCCCCAGGGGGGCCGAGAGGCAGCGGGGATAAACCTAGGGGGTGGGCGGGCTTGCGAACGGGCAGGTCGGACGCAGCAGACACCGGTGGTAAGGGACCCAGCCAGAGAGTAACCTGCACCACTGGCCCTGGCGTAAAACCCAGGGCATCGGGCGGGCAGAGCGGCGGACATGCTCGGTCAAAACCAGACAGGCCATCTGGGCTCTTCTCCCACAGATAGAGGCAGGAAGGGGGAGAGGTTGTGTGCAGACCCCCCCTCACCTCCCCTGAAAGCACGCCCAAGGCTGGGAAGGAATCAACCACACCCATAGAGGCCAACCCACTTCGACACACCTTAGAGAGCGGGCCAGGGTGGGGGCCGGGGTGGGTGCCTTCCCTTAGGGCATTACGAGTTCCTGTCAGCCAGATGGTGGTGGGTCCAGGAGCAAAGTCCACGAATTTACATGTTACCCATAATCCCGACGGGAGGTCAGAGACAATTGGGTCGGGCACGTACCTCCAGGCACGGGACTTCCCAACAGGTAAGCCAGGAAAGGTGGTCTTTCGTTGGGCAAGGCCTGGTGGTCTAAACAATGCTACCGGTGAGCGTCGCCAACCCGTTCCCACCAGTCGTTCCAGAGACCCACCGTCTTCCAAATGGACTTTCAATCCAGACGCTCGCTACAAAGACCCACCATACCCTAGACTTGCTACAAAGACCCACCATACCCCAGACTCGCTTCAAAGACCCACCATACCCCAGACTCGCTCCACGAGCTCTCAGTTGAACAAAGTTTACCCAGGGATGGGCCACTTAACCCAGGGGGCAACGGTGGGGAGCAGGAGGGCCTGGGACTATTTCCTTCCATATAACAGTTTTCGGGGTGGGCTGGGGTGCACCAATGACACGTAGTTCTACCAACAGTTAATATAAGACTTCTGTATTTGCCCTGCACTTGGTGTACAGCGAGTGGCGGGGGTCAGACGCGTTTGCTGAGGGCAGCTGAGCTTATCAAAGACCCTCCCTTAGGCTTGGGTCTCAGCATGCCAGTACGCAGCCAAAGGGTTGGGGGAAACGCTCTGACCCGGGTAGCAGAGCTGGCCAGAGACCCCTCGGGCTTGGGTCTCATCATGCCAGAACGCATCCAAAGGCTCGCGGGAAACGGACGCTCTGACCCGTGTAGCAGAGCTTGCCAGAGACCCCTCGGGCTTGGGTCTCACCATGCCAGAACGCATCCAAAGTCTTGCGGGAAATGGACGCTCTGACCCGTGTAGCAGAGCTTGCCAGAGACCCCTAGGGCTTGGGTCTCATCATGCCAGAACGCATCCAAAGGCTCGCGGGAAATGGACGCTCTGACCCGGGCAGCAGAGCTGGCCAGAGACCCCTCGGGCTTGGGTCTCATCATGCCAGAACGCATCCAAAGGCTTGCGGGAAACAGACGCTCTTTCCCCGGCAGTGGACCTCACCAGAGAGCCACTGGTTCGTTAAACCGCAAAGTCATCAAAACCTAAGTCCTTCTTTATACCTTGCCTGAAACCTCAATGGCAGGTCAGAGGCAATTGGGGTCGGGCATGTACCTCCAGGCGCGGGACATCCGGGAAAGGTAGTCTCCCGTCGGGCATGGCCTGGCGTGCTTGGGACTGGTCTAAACAACTCTACCAGTGGGAGTCTTCACATCGTTCCCACCGGTCAGATCAACCGTCTTCCTACCGGACCTCGGTTGTTTCAGGCGCTCGCTAGAAAGACTCTGATAACTCTGGCCACTCCCACTCGCAGTCTTCGTTCTTCATCTGGACTTTTGCTGTTTCAGCCACGCTGTAAACTAAAGACTATGGGTGGTCATGCTTTTTAGTACAGTGCGCCGTACTTTACCCCAGCTGCGGGGTAAACTGATACAGACCAAAAAAATTAAAGGGGTAAAGTGAACCAGGCAGAGGTAAACTGATCCACTTACTTTTTCCACTTTGAAACCATATAGCAACACATGTTGAATCCTGACAGCTAGCTTGACAACCACACTTTTCAGATTTAATGTCGGGCTATTAATAATGGATTGAGGATTGGTCAATTAAGCACATTTGTTTTTCTAAACTTGAAAATACTCTGAACAAAATCAAACACAACAATCTATATCAAACTATTTGAATTTACATTTTAATGACAGATAGAACCAGTTAGATTAAAACACAATCCGGGGGTCAGAACACAGGACCCTTAGAGCCAACTATAGTGTCTGGGGGTCAGAGAAAAGGACAATCAGAACCAGGTAAAACAGCTTTAGGCCTCAGAACACAGGTCTAGAATGTACAGTTACCGTGCGTTCACACCGAAAGCAGCGAGAGTGTCAAAGGTCGCTCTGGCCGCCCTGGCAACAACGCTGTCTGCCTTTTGCTCCGGCGGCGAGAGCGTCAAAATTCGCTACACACAGATCTCGTATTTAAAGGAGCCGTTTGCTGCATATGATATCAATTACATTCCCGCATAAAATATGCTTTCTAGCGTGAAGATATTGCACACTTATTATCAAATTAACTTAACTACGGAAGATCTAGTTGCATGTGGTATGGCTTTGCTCCAATATGTGTCCATATGCCTGAAATATTCTGAAGCAGCAATACTGTTTTGTATTGTCGCATGAAATTCCCGCTTTCTTTTTTAAGATAAAAAAAAATATATAACATTGATGCACATTAGTAACTTGCCAGTAACTTTTTTTTAATGTATGTTCCTGTAAGAAAACATTGCAAATAATTGGAAATCCAGCAACTGCAATAACCGCGTCATAGCTCATTACCATAAAGTTGACTTGATTTCAACTCTCCTCGACGCTCACACCGGCGAAGACGCGCCGCGCTGCTCCTCGCCGCCGGCTCCCATTGAAAATGAATGACTTCCGGCTACTTTGACGCTCTCGCCGCTTTCGGTGTGAACGTACAGTTATGGTTGGCCTTAGGGGTAGGGATTAGGTATGGATTACATTTTACAAAAAAAATGATGTTCCAGGATCAACATAGATGGTAAACTAGGATCACATTGTATTTGGCAAAATCATGACGTGCATATCTCATTATCCTCAACTTTCTTAACCATGCCAATGTAATAAACGCTTGTGTTTTTGGTTGCAAAGTTAACTATCACAACTATCACAGACAAACTGTGTTTCTTGGATCACTACTCTCATCCTCAAAGCTCTCTTTGTGAGACACATTATCAACTGAGAGTTGCTAACTATCACAGCAAAATCCTCAGAGTAAAATTTACTCAGTTCAGAGAACATTTGGTCCCTCTCTAAATTGAGTAAAATTTACTCAGCAGCAGAGTTAAAGTTAATGAGACAATGATGGGGTTAATTAAGTGATGATTGAGCACTGATGATGAACACCTGCTGTTAATAAGCAGAAACAGAAGAGAAGCAGCAGCAGCTTTGCTCATTGATTACCTGATTGACTTTATTTCTGTCAGATGTTCACAGAAGTCCATATGAGATTTATTAAGAATGAACTGTTTTAGGTATTTACATTTTACAAAAAAAAAAAACAACATGTTTTATTCCCCGATGTTACCATCATGGAGAAAAGTGGTAGATTTACTTGGGCTCTTTGACTTGATTTGTGATGTTGACTTTTCTTAGCTTGCTATGACAAATATAAAGCGAGCCATTGTGATCAGGTTGACTGATCTTGTATTGATTTTTACTCATGATAAGAGTTACTGTATAAGAGATTATGTTTGACTTTGTAAATCATGTTTTAATGATGGTTTATCATATAAGATAAAAAATGTAGTGTTTTTCAAGTGAATGGACCTCAGCTGTGGTTTTATACATTTTTAAAACACATTGAGCATCTGAATTACTTTAGAGACACAAACATCAATAATTAGCGTATCTATCTCAACAGTGGTTAGAGATTTTGAATTTTTTTGGCTGCAGCGTCTGCTAACATTCATCCATAGTTCCCAGCATGCACTGTAGGAAAAAAAAAACTCACCATAGTTGAGAAGCATACGCTGATTCTTTATGTCTGTGTGTTTTGAGTGTTTCAGATGTTCAATGTGTTTTATGAGCTGATAAAAGTATTGCTGAGTTCTATTTTCTTGATACAGTGCTACTTTTGTGATAAAACACTATTCAGACTTAATAGGTCAAAACCAATTTTACTGATTTGACCAGTGACTAAATCACCACAGAATCAATTACCCAGAGCACAATTGCTCTCTTTATTCAATATTTGCCACAATACACTATCTGGCAAACAAAGAGAAACTAACATTAGTAATCGAGTCAGAGTCCAAGTAAAGCAACTGTTCTCCTCAATGGTGACAGCTTAAAACACAAAAAGTGGATTTTTTTTTTATTGTTATTGTAAAAAATGACTTAGTTCTTAATAATATCATTATATGGAATTTTGTAGAGTGTGGCAGAAGTAAGGCCAAACAGGTTGTTAATAAGTAAAGCTGCTGTTTGTGGAGTTGCTTAATGATGCTCTGCTGAGATTTTGAGAGATTTGATGTGTTTTATTTCAGTTTATTTCATCTACGACTGTGACTGAAGTCAGTTGTAGTTTTGTGTTTCTCTTCTCTGTTTCTGCTTGTTAACAGCAGTTGTTCATCATCAGTGCTCAATCATCACTTAATTAACCCCATCATTGTCTCATTATCTTTAACTCTGCTGTTGAGTAAATTTTACTCAGTTTAGAGAGGGACCAAATGTTCTCTGAACTGAGTAAATTTTACTCTGAGGATTTTGCTGTGATGATTTCCTTTTTGGTTGCTTTCTTTTTCGATTTTTTTCCTTTTATTTGTTATTCTTTTGCTTTTCCCTGCTAGTTTTTCTGTCTTTCTTTATAAGCCTTTTCAATTGTCTGCTTCTCAGGAGTATGAGTTAGGATGGCTGTCTTTACACACTTTCGTTTGGATTGTGTTCTGGGGTGACATTTGAGAAGTGGCAGCATTTCATGAGGAGACATATATCCAGGTTGGCTGGAAACACATGGGACATCCATGTAGACTATATGCGCAATGAAAGGATTAGCATCAGTGAGTGAATTTTCTGCAGATGGATCATCTGCAAGGGGTGGACCATTTAAATCATCTGCAGTGGCAGGCTAAAGCTCAGGATTTGGCCAGTCTGACACCATGGATGGTGCAAATTCTTCATCAAAGAAAATTTCTTGGTTATATGGAAAAATTCCAGTGGACCTAAACCCAGAAGTGATGTTGTGTGGTATCACTACTGACATGAAGACCTCATTCACAAGTCCTGCAGTCTGGTAGACTAAATTTAACTTGAGCCTTATGTCTCACTTTACCCCACAGCATTTGTCTCACTTTACCCCACTACCACATTTTAGACAAAAATGATATTTTTTAGCAATTCAGACTAATCTTCAGCTAGCAGCATCACATGGATTTATATGTTTATAATTCATCAACATGTATGATATAAGTATTTCTCCTTGAATCAATTTGCTTTGACACAACAGTTGATTAAGTTGACAGCAAGAAAATTTACTTTTACATGCAAAAAACATAACATATTTTTGTGAAAAAAACATGCTTTCCACAGCATTATGAATTCCTGTGCTTCATGGTAAAGGGGAAATGGAAGGGGCTTTAAAACAAAATTGTTATAGAGTGGTATATAAAACCCGTTGTCTAGATACAGGGGGTGTCTCACATTACCCGATGTCTCACTTTACCGCATTCTCCCCTACTACTATTTACTGTGTTTACTGCTTTGTTATTATTATGCATATTACTTTTTATGTAAACTTTAGAACTGCTTTGGGAATACATTTGTAACATTTGTCATGCCAATAAAGCAATTATTGAATTTAATTGAATTGAATTGAGAGAGAGAGAGAAAGAGAGAGAGAGAGAGAGAGAGAGAGCAGATATAGTGTAAAGTAGAAAACGAGGGGGTCATGACTAAGAGTTTCTCAATAGGTCATGAATGAAGCCTGGTTTATACTTCAGCATCAAGTGATCGGCGTGACCCACAGCGCAAGCCTCGCGCGTAGCCGTGCATTTATACTTCTGCGCGCTGATTCTGTTTCTCTGCAATACACTTATGAAACGCTAGCTGGCAGTAGGTGTTTATGCTTCTCTGTGTCGAGTTTCTTCGCTGGTGTTTAGTTTTTCCTGAACACTTCCTTAATGTACAAGTGGCTCAAATTCGCTCATTTTGAGGCGGGAACGGGCGGACGTGCAACAACTTTAATCATAAGGTAAACACAAAACAACAGTCTCCATCAGGAGCTCCTTCACGTGACTCCACACTTGTAAACACTCTCTGCATCGGGCACGCGGCTCTCACCTCCGCCCACACTCGTCAGCGCTACCAAGCCGACCAATCACAGAGATGCAGACTTTTTATTTGAACTTTTGTTTTTTGACTATTATAAACAAGTAACATAGTAAAAAAATCACTTAATAAATTATTTAATGCATGATTAGCCGTATGAAATATACTATTGTCATTTTAAATAAACAACTCAAAGTGACACAAAATAAGGTGCTTCTGCTTTTTGACCACTGTCTTTTGGTGTAATATTTTGGTAAAATAAAATAAGGCACTGACATTAGTATGAACCTATATATTATTTCGGTATAATATAAATATAGTAGTGAAATACAAACAAAAGTCTGCGTCTCTCTGTGTTGCTCAGGCTGCACTGCAGTGTCTATTCTCAGGTGCGATCTCACTACTGATCAGCACGGGGGCTTTGACCTGCTCCGTCTCCGATCTGGGCCGGTTCACCCCTCCTTAGACAATCTGGTGGTCCCGAGCTCCCCAAGGAGCACCATATTGATACTGAACTTAGTGCGGACACCCGATCGACATAGTCCACTGCAGCCCAGAAGCCCTGAGCTCAAGTGATCCGCAGCCTCAGCCTCCCAGTAACTTGGATTACAGGCACGCGCCACTGAACCCGGCGAGAACTGAGAGAATCGGAGCTGTGCAGAGTCTGATCATTACAGCGACCTCTAGTGGAGGAAATCTCAATGATGAAGTAAAGTTGACTTTTTTTGCCTTATTTCATTGGACACATATAAAGCTCTGTTCATTTCATTACTATAATTTTTTATTTCATTTATCTATGCTTGCAAATTGTTCATGATATTTTATGCAGATTCACACCCATTATAAACTAATCACCCATTCTGTAATACGTTTTCTACAGCTCTATATTTTATGATCCAATACACCACTGTTCCTGTAGTAAAAAGTATACTACACTAAACTAAAGTGTACTAATAAAGTACACTACAGTATTAAATTTTTATCAATTAATAGTTAAAACTCCAGTATGCTCTAGCATTCATAAACTAAGAGTTATAAATACTACTGGTCACATTACTGTTGTGTGCAAATTATTTTTTGCCTGATGAAATCTGTAAATAATAATGAAAATTGCAGCAAATCAGAAGAATTAAAGTGACAGTTCACCCAAAAATGTCAATTTATACTTTTCATAGTACGCATTTTTGCATTAACTATCGGTTTAAGATTGTGTTCGAACAGTGAACTTTTGAAACAGTAAATCATTAACTGAAAGGTTGGTGGTTCGAGCCCATTAAGGGACGAAACAAGCTTTTCGCTGCCTTGCAACGGCTAACGCACGCGCACTGGGCGTAGATCCTTGGCCACGTGCTCTGTATAGCGTTACAAGATGACATCAGGATTTAGCAGAAGATTGTTCTCCGCTGCTTGTATTGGCCAATTATTTGTATTCTAGTTGGCTTAAAAACACTATCAAAATTTACACAGATAGGGAAGGTACTGATGAAAACAGTGACTAGCCTTGAATGAGTTTCTACAGCAGCCTGGCTAGCTCAGTAGGTAGAGCATGAGACTCTTAATCTCAGAGTCGTGGGTTCGAGCTCCACGTTGGGCGTTTATATTACCTTTCTCTTTCCAGCAGCTTTCGGTTGGCTGTTCAGTTGTATTCATTCAGTAGACTCTTTGAGACAAACTTCAGCGTTTCTACCTCTGTAGGTGGACTTTCCGAAAGTCTCTGTGGCGCAATAGGTTAGCGCGTTCGGCTGTTAACCGAAAGGTTGGTGGTTTGAACCCACCTGGAGATGAAATGAGCTTTTCGCTGCCTTGCAATGGCTAACACGTGCACTGGGCGTAAGTCCTCGGACACGTGCTCTGTATAGCGTTACAAGACGACATCAGGATTTAGCAGAAGATTGTTGTAAGAATGTATTGGCCAATTATTTTTATTCTAGTTGGCTTAAAAACACTATCAAAATTTACACAGGTAGGAAAGGTACTGATGAAAACAGTGACTAGCCTTGAATGAGTTTCTATAGCAGCCTGGCTAGCGGTGCCGCAGGTCGGAGAGTCTGTCAAAATTTAACCAGTCACGTTCGTCCTCTCCATTTTACGGCGGCCAATCTGCTTTCGCCCTTACCATTTTCTCCATTTTGCGGCGGCCAATCTGCTTTCGCCATTTCCATTTTCTTTATTTTACGGCGATCAATCGGCGGTCGCCCCTTTCCATCTTTGCTCTATTACAAAAGCCAACCAGTTATCACCATTTCCATTTTGTCCATTTTATGACAGCCAATCGTTGAAGGTCGGCGCTTTTAAGCCCGCCTCCCATCGTTCGTACCAAGTAAAGATTATACAGTATTATTGTGAAAGGGGGAAAAAAAGGCAGTTTGAAGTCCGTCTTTTATATAAAGATAGGAAAACAAATGTAGGTGTTGACAGGGTAATGGTTTCTTTTAATCATTTTTCACATTATTTTAGGTAAGACGCTGACAATGTTGTTTTATTTAGGCTTTAATTTACTTTGTTACACAGATAATGTGTTTGAAGTCCGTCTTTTATATAAAGATAGGAAAACAAATGTAGGTGTTGACAGGTAATGGTTTCTTTTAATCATTTTTCACATTATTTTAGGTAAGACGTTGATGATGTTGTTTTATTTAAGCTTTAATTGACTTTGTTACACAGATCAAATGTTTTTTTCCCTTTAACACCCAAAATGAATGAGTTTTGTGTTGAGATGTACCTTATCTATCTATCTATCTATCTATCTATATGGTAACTATTAAGTACATGATTTTATATATCCCACATTTATATATATATATATATATATATATATGTATATATATATATATATATATATATATATATATATATATATATATATATATATATATATATATACATACACACATGTACATGTGTACGGGATATTAATATCAAAAAATGTTGATATCTTGATATATACGGTTATAAAATGAACTTAACAGTTACAAATTACCATTTTATAGTTACAATTTTATTTACTTTTGCAAGGGAAGATGGCTTCCAAACTCAAAAAGCACAGGGCTATGGGTGATGAGGAGTGGATGTCACGCCTGCAAAGGTTTGCTGCTAAAGGGGTCTGGCCCTCTGAAGCAGGAAACAGGCCAGCACCACGCCAGAAAAAGTGGCATGAACTGTATTTGAAGGTACATTTAGATAAAGCAATATATGTACAATTATAAAACACAAATCTGTGTCGTATTGAAAGGGGTCACATTTGTATAATTTACTGTCAAATAACAATATTACAGATGGCAACGCAGTGGCACAGTAGGTAGTGCTGTTGCCTCACAGCAAGAACGTCGCTGGGTCGCAGGTTCGAACCTCGGCTGGGCTGGGTCAGTTGGCGTTTCTGTGTGGAGTTTGCATGTTCTCCCTGCGTTCGCGTGGGTTTCCTCCGGGTCCTCTGGTTTCCCCCACAGTCCAAAGACATGCAGTATAGGTGAATTGGGTAAGCTAAAATTGTCCGTAG
Organism: Danio kyathit; assembly: GCA_903798195.1. Classification (NCBI taxonomy): domain Eukaryota; kingdom Metazoa; phylum Chordata; class Actinopteri; order Cypriniformes; family Danionidae; genus Danio; species Danio kyathit. The sequence goes on from CAIGQS010000016.1 coordinate 596,910, forward strand.
TGAATGTGTGTGTGTGGAAAATTCCCAGAGATGGGTTGCGGCTGGAAGGGCATCCGCTGCGTAAAATCGTGCTGGATAAGTTGGTGGTTCATTCCACTGTGGTGACCCCGCAAGGGACAAAGCCGACAAGAAAATGAATGAATGAACAATATTACAGATTGAAAAATGTCCGGTGCAATTGAGGGGACAAATGTCTTTGTTTGGAGGGACACAGGCATGCAGTTGTGGATTCCATACAACAAAGGTATCAAAAATCCTTTCCTAAAAATATGACATTTTGAAGTTGCTATTATTCAATTTAATTTATTTTTCTTAACCTGTAGCCTTCAGCAGTGACACCAGGCCCCTCATCTGCATCACATGTTGCATCATCAGCCGCAACTATGGGACAGACCATGGAGCAGACAGCAACCATGGGGCAGACCATGGAGCAAACAGCAACCACGGGGCAGACAGCAACCACCGAGCAGACAGCATCCACCGAGCAGACTGCAACCACGGGGCAGACCACAACCACGGGGCAGACCCCAACATCTAGAGGACAGACACACAAACCAACTTTGACTCTGGCATCAGTGAGTGTTGAGCATTTACTGAAATAATAATAATATATGCATTTTGTATATTGCATGAGTAAGTATTGAAGATTTACGGTAATGATGGTGTTCCCAGAAATGGGTTGCGGCTGTAAGGGCATCCGCTGCGTAAAAATCGTGCTGGATAAGTTGGCGGTTCATTCCGCTGTGGCGACCCCGCAAGGGACAAAGCCGACAAGAAAATGAATGAATGAATGTAATGATGGTTACATTTTCATATATTCAAATATATGCATTTTAAATGACAAGGCTCTTCTATATATTACTTTGTTTTGAACTTCATTTTTTTTTTTTTGGTCAGTTTATAAAGCCACGGTTCGGTGGATCTCATGGTGCCACTTTAAAGCCAAACTTAAATTTGGTCAGGAAGCAGCCTTCCAAGGTAATGTAAAGAGACTGACAGTTTGTAATAAATTTTACAATCATTTACTTAATTGTACTATACAATCATAAATGCATGCTTATTTATGCCTCAAATGTATTTTTATTTTTTCAAAGGTATTTTCATATTTTCAAAGGTATATCATACATTTTATTCTATAAAGGAATTGTGTAGTCATTGCTATAATTTATAATAAGAACATGTTACATATTTATATGTTGTAAAATGAGGTCATATTTTCTCAGCCCATCAGTTGCACTTCCGATTCTTCTGCCATGTCCAGCACTGCCACAAGTGCCATAACAGAGACACCATCACCTGCTCGCAGTCCTAGGATGTTCATTCAGACTGTCTCGAATCTGTCTCTTGCTCCCTCTCCTGTATCCACAACCACCTCCTTGATACCATCTGTAGCTGCTGGAACTGTGAGAAACTCTTAAATTAAGTTTGTTTTTTTACACACAATGAAACTTTAAATACGCATTTTTCATGAGTGATGTGCAATCATGTACTACATATATATTTACCCTTTTTCTATTTATAAAGGATGTGACAGTTGCTGCCTCATCCTCTGGTACTTACTCTGCTCCTCTTGCACCTGTGACTTCTGCATTTGCCAGTACCACCTCTTTTTTAGTCCCTTCTGCTGCTCCATCTGTGGTTGGTCCCTCGGCTTACCAAACTGCTGACATAGAGACCGCTCCTGGTTCAGAGCCTTGCTGGCTGCCTGTAAAGCTGATGGGGACCATACCACCTCAGGATCAGAAGTGGATTTCATCAGCTCTGTGGAAGAACCAGCGGCTGCGCACTGACCTGAAGTTGTGGTATAATCCACCAGAGCCAGCACTCATTTATCATCAGGCTCCCACTCCAGAGCATTTTTTCACACACAAACTCCTATTGTGGATGCCTTACCATCTTTGGAAGGTCAGACTGTCCTGTCCTGTGTGTGGAAAACAGCTCACAGGTTATGGCGTCCACAAGAGAGCCCGCCAGGTGTTGGATGTCGATAGGTACTACCTGATGATTACTGAGACTCTCTGGTGCAATTCAGCCGGTTGTAAAACAGCTTACATTTCCAGCAGCAAGACCATCTTGGACCAGCTGGACTTAGCACACAGAATGGAGTTCCGACTGATACTGACAAGAAGGTGAATACACACAGATAATTTAGCCTTTGTCACAATTGTTTGTAATTTAGGCATACCATAAATTAGTTTGTTTTAATGTTTGCCATTATTTTTTCTATTTTTCACTTCGTTTCTTAATACAGATATGCCTGTGACATGCGAGTGATCCGTTTCCTGAGGGAGAGGACCTTGGGTAATAGCCCCAGCCGCTTGGTCAAGCAGTTGAGGGAGAATCACAGCGAGGAGTGGCTTAAGCGTGTCTGTCGCTACCTTGGTGCATGCTCAGACTTTGTTGTCCAGCCAAGCCTGTTCACTGTCAAGTTTCATGACCCCCCTGAGCCAGTGGCTATTCCTTCTCACCGATGGATGCTGGCTGTTTATGGCCGAGACATCTTAAGCAGGATGGATCACATAAAAGCCAGCATAACATCTACTTTTGGCAATATATTAAAAATAGATTCCACAAAAAAGGTAAATATTTTTTAATACTACATCACAAAAAAAGTCTACTAAAAATAAAAAGTCTAAATTAGTACTTTTATCATTAAACAGCAGTAAAACACAAATATTTATTTAATTACAAAAAGTTCATTTGGCCTGTATGTACTCATTGTTTTTTCTGTATGATAACAGATCACCAAAAATCTATCAGGCCTTGCCAAGGGGACCGCCTTATGGCTTACATCTGTGAGCAATGAGGTGGGCCAAATCCTCATCAGTGTCCTGACTGCTCAGGAGGGTCCTGCTCTTGACACCATGGCTGCTGATCTCATCCGCAAGTACAGCAATGCTGGTGTGGCTCCTCCTCAGCTTCTTTATGTTGACTGTGAATGTTGCCGGGAGGGCACAGGACAGATGAAATTAAAACAAAGATTTGGTGGGTGGCCAAACCTGGTCATAAAGCTTGACATATACCACTTCATGCGGCGACTGGCATCTGGGTCTACAAAGGATGCACATCCTCTTTATCCCGTCTTTATGTCCAGACTGTCAAGCTGCATTTTTGAGTGGGACAGTGGAGATGTTGCCTTCCTGCGTCAAGCTAAGAGGGAACAGTTGAAAAGAGAAGGTACCCCTGGGATTACTGAAAAACTAGTAGACCAACAGATAACCAAGGAGGAACTAGCGTTGCACTGCAGGAGGCGAACAAGAGGTGAGCAGCAGACAATCTCAATGATTGAACAGCTTTTTAATAAGCTCATGGGTGTAAAGGGCAGAGACTTTCTCGGTGTGCCTCTCTTGGACCACAAGAGGATGCAGTACATCTGGCAAATTAAAAAAAAAAAGCATGTAAAGTGTGTTCAGGATGAACCAGGTGTTCTTCTGTACACTGTTACTGGTACCACTACCAAGGGGGGCATTGTTTTGCCAAACTAAAGATGTGCAAGAGGGTCAACGTCACTTGAGTCATTTCATCTGCATCTTAACAGGTTCATTCCAGGTCAGTTTTAATCATTTTTATTTAGATTAGAATTACATATTTTCAGTTAAACATACAATAATAGTAGTAGTAGTAAGTAGTAATAATTGTATTGTTATAGCTATCATAATAATTATAATGTTATTATTAATATCCTTTAATTGCTGAAACAAATTGGTGGTGGATGAGGAGATTCCCCCTAATGTGTAAAGCGCTTTGAGTGCCCACAAAAGGCCTATATAAATGTAAGGAATTATTATTATTATTATTATCAAAGTCTGTTAAAGAATCAAACACAAGTTAACTTAACAATTTTTCTCATATTTGTACTATCTTAAGGAACTAGTGCCAACAGCCTGAATTTCCAGCTGTATCTCCTGGAAGGCCTTAACAGATGGAACCAGGACTGTAAAGCTGCATCTCTGGCAGTCAGGCCTCCATCGCTGCTCAGCTACTCAGGTAACCTTGTTCACTGTGTCAACCATTACAGTGTCAAGGTGCTTGGAAGGAAACTTGTCCCCTCTTTTCAGCCACCTGCTGTTTACACGGGTTAGTTTAAGTTTTTCATAGGAAGACTATTCTTTATATTAATGAAATAGGCTGATCGTTTTATTCCATTTTCCCAGGGGAGCTAATAGGTATAGATTACCTATACCGCCAGACAGGAAGGACCTTGCAGAATGTCCAGCCTGACTCAGAGGAGACTGATCAGATGCTGGAAGATGTAGGCACAGAGGAAGAGTTGGAAGATGAGGGCTTTGAAGATTCTGTTTTGGACCCAACTGTAGGGCTTCTAGACTCAGCCCTTGGTTCATCATCTCCCAACACCAGTTCAGCCATCATTCCTGACCCCACCGCTCTCCAGACCACTGCTGGTCCTGCACCTGATATCATTACAGCTGGACATGTGCAACAGTTGGTAATTATGCATGCCACTTTTTTTTTATCTTCAGGATTTACCAGAAGATTGTTGTCCGCTGGATGTATTGGCCATTTTTTTTATTCCGGTTGGTTTAAAAACACTATCAAACTTTACACAGATAATGACGGTATTGCTGGAAACAGGGACTAGCCTTGAAAGAGCTTCCACAGCAGCCCGGCTAGCTCAGTTGGTAGAGCATGAGACTCTTAATCTCAGTGTCGTGGGTTTGAGCCCCACGTTGGGTGTTACCATTACCTTTCCCTCTCTCTTTCCAGGAGCTTTCAGTTGGCTGTTCATTTGTGTTCATTCAGCAGACCCTTTGAGACAAAGTTCAGCGTTTCTATCTCTGTAGGATAACTTTATGCAAGTCTTTGTGGCGCAATTGGTTAGCGCGTTTGGCTGTTAACCGAAAGGTTGGTGGTTCGAGCCCACCCAGGGACGAAATAAGCTTGCATCGGCAGATAGGCACACTGGGCGTAGATCCTAGGCCTCATCCTCTGTATAACGTTACAAGATGACATTGGGATTTAGCAGAAGATTGTTGTCTGCTGCTCGTATTGGCCAATTTTTTGATTCCAGTTGGCTTAAAAACACTATCAAACTTTACACAGATAATGAAGGTATTGCTGGAAACAGGGACTAGCCTTGAAAGAGCTTCTACAGCAGCCCGGCTAGCTCAATCGGTAGAGCATGAGACTCTTACTCTCAGGGTTGTGGGTTCGAGCCCCACGTTGGGCGTTACTATTACCTTTCCTTCTCTGTTTCCAGCATCTTTCAGTTGGCTCTTCATTTGTATTCATTCAGCAGACCCTTTGA